>CM076584.1:227373198-227556814 GCA_034641835.2 Pinus albicaulis | reverse complement strand
ATGGGTATGCTCGCCTCAGCATGAGTTGACTCTCTGTTTTCTTTCATTGGTTTTTGGCAGGCTGAAATCTGGTGAAGTCCTCTCTTGTCCTTGCGAAGTTCTTTCTATGTGCATAATACATTTCGGCCATCATGTACCCCTTCTGACCTCATATATTAGGGGGCATCTGTTATAGCATCATTTTTCACCCTCATGCGATTCATGATTGTCTCTTTGGCCTTGAGCACCCATTCCCACAGACTTGAACAAAATTCATTAAAAACAGTGTTAAAAGTCCCATACGCGAGTATGCCCAGAATTTTCTGCGTGTATACGCGAGTCCATACACACTTTTCCACGTATGCCATTAAAATCATTAAAAAATATATAAAAATTCCCTTTTTTTCGGGCTGGGTTGATGGTTACTTCAGTAGTTCAACCACCCCAGCACGTGGCCAACTGTTTCCAACTGATTGAAACTATTTGAGGGAGTATAAAAGCCCCTCATGGGCATGGCCTAAGGGAGAGAGAAATTATAGATATTATACTCTGTTGGAATCCCAATTCAAGTCTGATTTCCCATGCCTCCTGCACTTTCCCAGATTTTTACAAGAAACCATTGTTTCCTAGAGATGTTCATCCATTTATATGTCATCTCGTGTGCACAAGTCTTGAAATTATCTTAGCGAGGCAAGGGCGGGATGGATCTGGACGATGGTATGTTCGAAGATCGTGGAAGGATTCAGGTGATCTCTCCACTTTTTATTACTGTACATGCTGTTCGTAATAAAGAAGAACCATCTTGTTCCTGAATTCACGTGTTAATATCTGCTTGCATATGTGAAAAGATTATTATTTAAGCATTTATTATTGTTTATATGATGTTTCACATGGATTTCACTGACATTTAAGATAAATATATGTTGTACAACTAGATTTTCGTGCACGTTTCTTCTTGGTTTTCAGGTTGAGGAGGAAGAAGGGTTGCTGGGGGTTTGAACCTCGTGGGATCTACATCAAACGTAGGATTACGGGTGAGTTCTACTATCATTGTTATCTCGGTTTTATCATATAAGTGTGGTTGTGTGAGTCCTTCTTGAATAGCATGCCCTGCTCTGTGGAGGGTTTGACCCAACAAACCTCTAGGGAGTTATTTCCCGAAACATTAATAAATTGAAGAAATCTAATAGAAGAATGGCTTCCAAAGGAATTTTACCTATTAATCCTCTACAACCTCCAATTGTAGATGTAGAACATACTCCTTTAGCTGATAGAGACTTCAAGATTAATGACACAGTCACAGAGTTTAATCTTCTTGAGCTCCATTGCTAGAGCCACTAAAAATCCATAGACCAAGAAGATGATCTTTTCATCTGGGAATTAAATTTTCCAAAGTATGTATTCCCACATAATTTCTAGTGCCTAGAAGTAATCATACTTTTTCAATCTTGCTATTTCCCTGATCAGAGAGCCATAATAAACCCTGAAAAATAAATTCTATTTACTATTACTGCTGAGTCTATCAACCAAATGCTCCAGATAAAATGCAGACTAGATGAAACCCATTTTTCCATTAAATCTCTCACATAGCTATACCTTAATCTGGACTTCCCCAAGAGGTTCTAAATATTCCAAACTTTCATGCCTTCCTCTGTAGAAATTCCAAAGATAAATATCCTTACCCATCTGCAAAGTTTTCTGAAAGAACAAGACATAGCATCTCAATGTTGTCTTTTATTCTTGGTTATTTCACAGATGAGCATGTTGATGTTGTAGTTCTAGGTTTTTTGTCTACTTTCACACCTGGTCAGCCTCCTGCTACCATTTTTTATTTTTCCCAATACCTTGTTGATAATAGTCATGAACAGTTGGTAAAAATGCCTTTTGAAGGTGTTTTCAAGTATTCCTTAGTCTTATTCCACATGTTTTTATAATTTTAGTCTGATAAGTTTTCCATAAACCTTCAAAAGCTTGATGTTTAAGGAAACCCGCATTAAGTCATATTTTGGACTCCTTTAAGAAAATATTCCACACAGTCCACCTTTACAGAGTTTATTGATTCCTTCATTCATCCTATAGTCAATTTTCTTAAAAGAAGCATACAACCGAGAATCAGTGAAGAGATTAAAAAGGTCCTACAGTTGTCAGATTATAATAGGATAGGAGATTGGTACTTGTACCAAAACCATACTGAGATAAGAGTATATGGATCAAATATTATTCCATATAAACTACCCACATTCCTCCCAATGAGGTTATTTTCCCTTGAGTACATAAGACGGATTCTTAATTCTGATTCAATCAATTTCGTGGTAGCTAAGAAGAAGACACAGTTCAAAATAAAGAATCAGGTTGGCCCTTTCATTTGTAATAGCAGAGATGCAGATCCAGAGGCTGAAAAGAACTTGCAGGACTTTAAATTCAGTCAAAGTTTTATATGGTATTATGATCCTCTAGAAGTAATAAGTAAATTGAGATTTAAATGAAAATTGACTCCTTATGTACATGAAAAGAAACCAGATACTGAGAAATACTCTAACTAGTCTGAATGGTTGGAGAACACCTTGATAGAGGCAGAGAAGTAAGGTGATACTAGTCAAACCTTGCAGACTCCAGCCCAAGAAGATAAAATCTCAAAGAGAATCAGAGAGGAAGGATCATATACTACAAATACTACAAATGAAATCAAATTTAAATTGATGTACAGGAAGAGGCCTAAATTAAATCCTTTCAATGAACGAGTAGGAAAAATAGAAGTGATTGATATAGAAACAACATGAAAGGACAATGCACCTCCTACAGTAATTGAAGAAGAACATCAACCTTCAACTTCTAAAACTCATCTTATTCACAAGCATCACAGTGTTGAAATTTCATCTTCTAGTAAACCAACAGAGAAGGAGATGGAAATTATGTAGAAATACAGAGAAATAAAGGTGAGAAATAAATCTTTGAAGACTGATATATACAACCAATATTGGAAGCAGTCACCCAGTGACGAAAGAAGATTACTTTCTACTTTTGACTATAAGACTAGGAAAATGCAGATGACTTTCCTACAGCCTAAAGTCAAGCATCCTAAAACACCAACAGATTACATAAAATCATCATATGAAGTTCAAGCAGATGACCTCATCCCATTGATCAGATATAATTTCACAAACAGTTTGGTGAAATTCTTTACTCAACCATGAAAAACAAGGAAATGAGTGTATAGAAGCTTCAAAACACTCGTGCAAACATCAAATGTCATCTCAAGTTGGAAAATGCATCCTCACAGGAAAAAGACAATAGAATCAAATAATTGGAAGATTTGGTGATTAAAGTAGGATTTGATCCTAGTAATGTCAAAGTTGCAGATGAATTGATTAAGAAGAAAAATGCAGACATTGTTGCATTGAAGAAGCAACTTAAGCTGCCTCCTACTGGACATCCTAAATAAAATGAGGTGTTACAAGATGCAAATCAGAAAGGCGAGATGATGAATCTTATACTTTAGTTGACTACACAAATCAAGGAAATGGAAAATGAAATGGAAAAAATGGTCCAGGAGAAAAAATATAGAGCAGAAGAACTCTCTATCACTATCATTCCTATAGTCACCACTGTTTTTCCTTCTACACCAGCAAAATCCTTAGCTCCTATAGACCCAATGGCCACAACACTTCCAGTTACCTGATCAACAAATTCAACAATAGAGTCTTCAGCAACAACAGCCCAACCTATAGATGAAGCAAGTAAACTAGTAAAAGTAATGCAGGACATGTCTATTTAGACAAATGAAATTAACAGACTTAAAGAAAAATTGAAAATTCTGGAAGATGAAAAGAAAATTGCTAAGATAACACACAAGAATGAAGAAAAAAAAGCTAACATGTTCAATGAGAAATTGAAGAAGTTATAGAAAGATCTAACACTAAAAGAACCCATGGCACAAGCCAAGCAGCAGCTATGGGCTAATATCACTGAAGCAGTAAATAATATTTGGCCATCAATCCACGTTATTTATGAACAAAAATACTTAGTCAAATCAGCAAGAGAAGCTATCCAAAAGATAAAAGAAGAACTTGGTAAGAAACCTGAAGAAGCTCTTGAAATCATCAAATTTCTTAATTCTAAGAACAGGCAAGAGCTAGAAGAAAATGGAATTAATGACAGAACAGAAACCATCCTATAAATTAGGAAGGTTATTTCTAAAAATATTTTTATGATATAGCTAGAAGAGAAATGCTAGAATATGGATATTTCCATCACAAGGTTCATGATGAAGTTGGATGTCCTAAGGTAGAAAGGCATTCCTAATCATCTGGTTATTCATGATAAATTAATGACGCAGGATGATTATGATAAGAATATGAGAGAAGTGGCTAAGGATCAAGCCAATAACTCAGTCATGTAAGGTATTCCAACAGGGAAGGCACTTTACAAAAACTTTGAGAATCTTTTCTACCTACAACATGAGGTAAAACACATATTTATCAACAAGCCCACATTCTCAAAATATATTGAAGAATATTAAATATTCAGGAGGATGATGAAGATAAAATTTCTAGAGACAAAATTCTGGGGAAATATGACTGATTTACTGTGAAGAAAAGAGTAGTAAAAATAAAATAGGTCAATCACAGATTACAATGAAAATATCACAGTCAAAGAGTATCACAATGAAAGAGTATCAGTTTAAAGTTAAAGTTAAATGTAAAATCAGAAATTGCAAAGTAGAGCTTAAAGTGTATCAATTTAAAGGTCAGAGTGAAAATCAAAATAGAGATAAATATTCCATCATAGAGGACACTCTACTGCCAAACAAACAACCCTCGTTAAGCAACATCAAAGAGAAAAATCAGCAAAAAATTGAGGAAAACAAACAATAATTTCAATAAAACTAGGGACAACTTGCAATATTTAGATAGCTATCACTATCTTCTTGCACGAAGATATTTTTTTTTCCATGAATAATTCCTAAGTTTTTTTTAGGATATTTTACAATTTTTTGTGTAAATACTTCTCATTTGGAAGTATTGAGTGTGGATGAATTGTTGAACATTTCTATTGTTGTACTATTCTGGAACTTGAGGGTAATTGTACCAATTTCAAGTCAGTAGACTGGATTAAAGCAATAAAGAGATTATATTACAAGATTCACGTGTTGGGCCATTACAGTGAATTACTTTCTACTTGTTCAATTGTTTCTTTCTGAATTTTTCACATGCTCATATGTTTTCTTAAATATAAATGATATAACTGGAATGTTATTACAGAATATGTTTAAATACACTTTGTCTTGAACTATTTATCATTTATATGTTTTTCTTCTGATATCCATATACAGGAATTCTTAATTGCTCCCTTATTTCTATTGACCTCTGCATTTTCACTCATTATCCGGATTTGAGAACCCTTAATTTCTCTCTTATCCCGATTGAAACCATTTTCATCATCAGCCTTAAAGATCTAAAGTATCTCAACTATCTTGCCGTATAAAAATTTCCTTTAGACCTTGATCCTAATCTGACCGCTTGACACATTGACTCCATTAGCCCAATGGAATACAGACCTACATCTATCCATCCGAGTAAGTGATTTCACAACCAAACCAAATCCAAAATCAAATTCCAAATAACCCTTCATAACTAGCCTAAAATCAACTACAATCAACAAAGATAAATCATATAGAGAGAGCCATGTATGAGCATTAGGAAGGCTAGATCCTAAGGCTTAAAAGTAGGTTTGTGGTTACCTCTAATATTCTTTAAAACACAAAAAATAATAACAACCCTTGAGAATTATTTTTGTGATAACATATTGGAAACCATACTAGGGAACTAACCAATCCTCAATGTTCAAAAATAATCTTAAAGGAAATAATTTTACTTATATTTTCACCTTAAGATTGTTTTGAAGGGTTGTTAGTAATTTTTTCCATAAAAAAATTGTAATTCTGGCTTCCAGAGGAGTCTACTAAACCAGGTATAATCCAAATCCATAACTTGCTATCATAGTAGATAATCCTGGCAGAATTGTAAAGAAAAACAAAAAAGTAGAAGGTTTAGGTAATAATAATTCATTGACCAAAGAAAATTATCTTCCCAATAAATTATCAGGTTTACAAGACATTGAATTTGATTTAAATTTCGAGAAATATTTGTTTAGAACTAAATCAGAAAGTGACATACATAATAGTGTAATAGATCCTGATTTCATTTCATTCATTGAAAGTAAGAAGGAAACTATTTCACTAGATTCAAATGAAAATGCCCTAGAATTTTATGATAAACTTGATCTATAACTGCAACTTTGATTAAGGAAATTGATGAAGCTTATTTTCAACATTCAGTTGAATTGACTGCTTTATCTACCGAAACCCCTAAGCCTTCTACCAGTCATTTAGATACCACTAATTTAGAATATTTAGGTTCATCCTTGTTTACTACCACCTCATCCATTATTTCCACCACACTTAAGTCCACATAATCCTTCTTTCCTAAGGTTCCACTTCAACCTAGAGTTTTATTTCCAACCCAAAACACTGCAAGTTCATCCTCTAGCACTGTTGTTTCATTTTCAATCACTTCAAGCACATTTCCCAGCACATCTTCAAGTGTTCCAGCCTCATCTGCAAGTACTTCAACTTCATCACCAAGTACTTCAAACTTACCTCCTAGCCAAGCTATGATCCAAGCCATGGTTGCCAGATATGCCCCATTGGTCCTATAAGCCCTTCTAAATGTCATGCCCCAAGATTATCAAATCAAAATCCCTCAATTTGATGGAACCACTCACTACACTGCACAACAAAATGTTAATAAAATGACAGACTACTTTGAACTACATGAAATAGATGATGTTGATGTTCAAATGAGACTTTTTGCTCAAAATTTTGCTGGTGATGTAAAAAAAGTGGTTTAAAGGTTTTCCTGTTGGTATTATTGGTTATTTAGCTACTTTCCATAGGATTTTTTTTAATAGATTGGAGAAAAATAAGAATCCATTACAAATTTTGTCTGAATTTGAAAACATAAAAGAGCACCCAATGAAATAGTTCAAGACTATTGTACAAGATATAAAAATATTTATAATGCAATCCCTGCTAATATCATACCTCCTCTAGACTCTACATTGATCAAATTCCCTGCTCGATTTGATATAGATATGGCTTACCAACTGAAAGAGAGAAACCCAGAAACCTTAGAGCAGACACAAAGTAATGTTGTAAGTGTAGAGGAAACTTGTTAGCCAAGAAAGCTAGATTAAGAAATGAAAGAAGGGTGACAATAAAAGAGGAAAAATTAACCTTAGATCTGAAAATAGATAACTTAGAAAAAACATTAGAAAGAATGATGGATATATTAGAAAATATGGAAAGGAAACCACAAAGGGCTAATCAACAACAAGGCCCTCAAATAAGAAATCCCAATTTCAGGAAAAACACCAACATTGGTAAATCTAGAGAATTAGCACCTGATCAAACAATAATACCACCTTTCCAAGAGAACTATGCTGAAAGTTATCATCAAAATGAAGATGATGAAGACACCCAGATCAGTATAATGGGCTTTAATGATGATAACACGATTTTTCTTACACAGGAAGAACAGAAGTTATATGAATTACAATAGTTACAATTAGAATATGGTGAGTCTTTTGATTACAAGCAAGGTTATGATTTTGTAATTAATGAAGTTCATAAGCAATATAACCTTAGGAGAAAGAAAAATGTAGAAGCCCCTACTAAGAAATCTGCCCAAACTCAAACAAAGAAAATAGTAGAAGCTCCTACAAACAAAGTTCTGTAAATTCTTCCTAGGGAAACCCAGAAAAACTCTGGTTCCACTCAGAAGAATTCAAGTCCCAAAATAACACCCAATCCTAAAATTTTTGGCATTACAGATATTGATGTTCAAACTTCAGTAGATCCTCAAAAATTTACTTCTACTAAGACAACAACTTCTGCTAAAACAACAATTTCAGATCCAAAATCATCTGCTGTTGATCCAAAATTAGTTGATCCTAAAACAATTATTGCTAAAACAATTTCTGAAATATCAAAACCTGCCAAAACTTCCACTGCATCTTAAACTGTCGCTTAAAATAAAATTAAAAGTAGTAAAACAGTGGAAACACAAATATAAAATGAAATACCAATTGTATAAAAAGAAGATAAACGCACTCAAACTGCAGTTACTAAAGAATAAATGTTTCAGTTAGGAAAAGCACAAGCACCATCCAACATCCAATCTGAAATTGCCAAAATGAAGATACCAATTCCTTTAATATAATTGGTTAAGCATTATCTATACAAATCACATATCACTGAGACTTTAAACATTGATGGAGAAGATTATGTCAATTTGAATGATGACCAACCAGAACAAATCTTCGGTCCTAAAGTTAATGGAAAACACCAAGAAGGAGGAATTCCTCCTTTCTACATTACCTTAACTATTCGTGATCAAATTTTAGATAATGCAATCCTAGACTCAAGAGCTTCACATATTTTAATGCCAAAAGAAATAATGGAAACCTTGAATTTAGACATCACTAGAACTTATAAAGATCTTTTCTCATTTAATTCCAGCAAAGTGAAATTTCAAGGCTTGATTAAAGATTTATGTGTCACTTTAGTCCAATACCTTGGAAAAAACATAGTCATGGATATTGTAGTAGCTGAAATCCCTCCTAAATATGGAATGTTGTTATCTCACTCATGGGGAGAAAAACTACAAGGATCTCTACAACTATACATGTCTTATACCACTATTTCAGTATTTAGCCAACCCAAGAAACTTTATAGAGAGACATTAATGAAGTACATGATTAGTAGTGTAGAAAGACCTCGAAACTATCCTATTTATTCCACACCTACTGATATGGACTCCTTCATTTTATGTAATTCTGAAAATGGCATAGAGAACAACGCCGAATTAAAATAGAAAGAGAAATACCTAGATAGTGAAAACATACATCATGAATCAATGTGGCATCTAGATTTTGATGGATCAGTGAACATCTAGATTTTGATGGATTAGTGAACAAATTAGGAGTAGGAGTAGGAGTTTGGATTCACAACATGGAAAACAACCATTCTGAAGGTCATGCCTTTATATTAAACTTCAAATGTACAAACAACATGGCTGAATATGAAGCTTTGATTTTAGGATTGCAGATTGTTATAAATTTAAGAGGAAAGAGAGTTTCTATCATGGGAGACTCTGGTTTAATTTTGAAATATATTAGAGGAGATATTCTATGTATAATCCTAGATTAAGCCAATATAGAGAAACAATGTTAGATCTGACGAAAGAATTTCTTGAGTGTGACTTTGTCGCAATTTATAAAAAACAAAACATACAAGCACACAATTTAGCAACTTTTTCTAGTACCTCTAATTTTCCTTTTCAACCAAATCATAAATATACAATAGAAGTAAAACACAGGCCTACTATACCAGATAATATGAAATATTGGAAAAAAATTTCACAGGATGAACAAATCTATCATTTCATGAATGCTAAGGGAGAATTTCACAGTTGTAACATAGACATAGATTTTACATTAGAGGATAAAATAGACAATGAGATAGATGTATATAACTTAAATTTCACTAAACCTGCTAAATTCACTCAAGTAGAAATAGATAATTTAGAAAAGGTAGAGATTGAAGAATTAGCAGATGATGAATCTGACATTTTAAATCTTAAGAATAAATTTTTACCCAAGGGATTAGCCCCTTTAGAAGATATTTTTTATTCAAATTACATTGCAAGAAAACCAAATATGGAAACATTAAGATATGATATAGAATAATTCAATATAGGAAAAGAGCAAAGGCCTGGACTCATCAAACTTTCAAAAGCCTTACCTCAAGAAGAAAAATTCAAATACATAGATCTGTTTAAGGAATTTCAGGATGTATTTTCATGGAGTTATGAAGACTTAAAATCTTATGACACTAGCATAATACAACACAAAATACCTATAAAAGAAGATCAAAAAACTTTCAAACAGAAGCTTAGAAGAATCAATCCAGTTTTAATGACTTTAATTGAAAAATAGGTTAAGAGATTGTATGAAGCCCAGATAATTTCACCTATTAGATATTATGATTGGGTTTCAAACCTATTTCCCACTAGGAAGAAGACAAGGGAAATCAGACTCGATGTTGATTTCCAGAATTTAAACAAGGTATCCCTAAAAGATAAATACCCTCTCCATCTTCCCTATCCCCAAGATGGATCATATTTTACAGAGGCTGGTTGGTTCATCCAGGATTTCATTACTTGATGGATTCTCTTGGTATAACCATATTTTAGTTCAGCCAGAAGACCAACCAAAGACTGCATTTACTACTCCTTGTAGTAATTTCATGTATGTGAAAATGCCTTTTGGATTAATGAATGTAGGAGCCACTTTTTAGAGAGTTATGGATATAGCTTTTGCTAAAGAAATTCATGATTTTCTTGTGATTTATCTAGATGATATTACCATATTTTCCAAAACTGACAATGAACATTTAGATCATCTCAGACAAGTGTTTATCAAATGCAGGAAATTTGGCATTTATTTAAATCCCAAAAAGACTCTCTTTGGACTTGAAGAAGGAAAAATATTAGGGCATATTATATCAAAAGAGGGAATTAGGACAGACCCAACTAGAATAGAGGTCATTCTGAACATAAGCCATCCTAGGAATATTATGGAATTGCAGGATTTCTTAGGTAAAATCAATTTTCTAAGAAGATTAATTTTTCAAATTTAGGAGAAATAATTAGAGAACTCAATAACATGTTGAAAAAAGATTTAGTACTTAAATGGACTGTAGAGGCCAAAAAATCATTTGAATTAATCAAACAAGCCTTGAAAAGAACACCAATCCTAATAAGTCCTGATTTCAAAAAAGATTTCATTATTTTTTCTTTTGCTTCAGAACATACTATTGTTGTAGTCTTACTGCATAAAAATGATTAGGGCTATGAACAACCCATTTATTTTTTCAGAAAATCACTTAGAGATTCCACTTTAAAGTATAACATAATGGAAAAGTAGGCACTAGCATTAGTTAAGGCTATCAAAGACTTTAGAGTGTACATCCTATATTTACACATCATCATTGCTTATGTTCCAAATTTAGTAGTGAAGGACATTCTGAATCAGAATGGGCCTAATGGTAAAATATTCAAATGGATTTCCACCATTTTGGAAAATGACATAAAAATCAAGTCCACCAAACTCATTAATGGTCAAGGTTTAGCCAAACTCATGGATGAATCAAATTGTCATGCTTTAGATATAAATTTTATTGCCCAATTAGATGATCAGGAAGAGATGGTGACTACACATATCAATGAAGACTTTTTAGATTCACCATGGTATGCAGATATCATATTTTTATTACTAAACTTACAAGCTCCTCCTGGATTGTCAAGAATTAAATCTAGATTTTTAAAGTTAAAGGCAATGAAATTTTGTATCATAGATAATGCAATGTTTTGGAAAGATCATGGTGGCATTTTTTTTAATTTTTTTCTTAAAAATGAAGCTGATAAATTTATGGAAGAGTTTCATGCAGGTGATTGTGGAGGACACCTTTACTAGAATTCAACTACAGATAAAATCTTGATAGCTGGTTTTTACTGACCTACACTGTTTGTAGACGTGAAAAATTATGTGACCTCCTGTCACAAATTCCAAATCTTTGAAGGGAAGAAAAAGCTACTACCTTTACCCCTTAAACCCATCACCACAGAAATCCCTTTTCAGCAATGGGGTTTACACTTCATTGGTGAAATTCACCCACCATCCTCAGCCCAACACAAATGGATTTTGACAGCCACAGACTATTTCAACAAGTGGATAGAAGACATTCCTTCTAGGCAAGCCACTAATACTATCATAATCTCATTTTTAGAAAACAATATACTGTTAAGATTTGGATGCCCCCAAAAGCTCATTACTGATATTGCAGTTGCTTTTAAGTCTAAAAATATGATTTATTTTTGTAATAAATACCACATTAACCTTGGCCATTCCACAACCTATTACCCTCAAGGTAATGGCCCTGCTAAATCCTCCAATAAAAACCTAGTGAATATAATCAAGAAACTACTAGAAGAAAATAAGAAAACCTGGAACAAAAGGTTAGTTAATGCCTTATGGGTAGATAGACTTACCACAAAGAAATCCATTGGTACATCCCCTTATCATCTTGTTTATGGGATGGATGTTTTTTTTCCATCCTCTTTAGGAGTACCAGTAATGAAGATGATCCAAGAACTATAGGTAGAAACCAATGATATCCAGAGAAGGATAAATCAAACCATACATTTGCAGAAAACTAGGGAGGAAATCTATCTCAATTCTCAAGTTGTTCAAGATAAGATTAAAAATATATTTGACAAGAAGACTAAGGAAAATGATTTTTACATAGGTGACAAAGTTCTTAAGTGGGATTCCAGGAGAGAAGAGAAAGGTAAACATGGGAAATTTTATTTCTTATTGAAAGGCCCTTATGTCATTTATGGTTACAAAGGTAACAATGCATTCTTTTTGAATTAGTTGGATGGATCAAATCTGCCAAGTGGACCTATCAATGGTAGGATATTGAAGCATTACTATTCCCCATAATAACAGTAGTTCACTTTGTTTACTTTTCTCATTGTACATAACATTTCAGAATTTAGATTGGATTGGATGTTTTTATAGCAAAGTTGAAACCCGAAGAGAAGGACCTAAGCTTTGAAAGTCAAAATATCATAAGTATGAGTAATGCAAGGCTCTAGGAACAGTGTCAAGGCCATCACAGTCAAAATTCAAAGCTACGAGTCTCAAATTTATTGACATTTCACGAGGAAATTCCATCCCCATGTGGAGCCACTATTAGGGTCCTATAATAATAGGATTCATAATTTTGAATTGACTTTGAATAGTATTGTAATATATACATATTTTTCTTTCTACAAATTGTTTTACCATATTAGAAAATTAGAAAATGTAAACAGGGTAAAAGTAATAAAAGAAAAATCAAAGGACTTGAAAGGAAAAAGATAAAAAAAAAACAAAATGAACCCCAAACAAAAAAGAGATAAAAATAGATCATGAAATTGATGTAAATTCAAATGCCACTACTATTTACTTCACTTTGCAAAATAATATTGTGTGCAGCTTGTTAAAAATGCCACAATACATGAAAGTCAAACTGCTTAATCTTTACCTTTCAGGCTTTAAATTTCATGTGAATAGATAGAGAATAAAAAACTAGCCAAACATTTTAATCTTGGCAGATCGGTATTTAGTTAGAGAATAATAAGGAGCTCAATAGTTTAATCTAAGCCCTTGGAAGAAATAAGGATAGAATTAGTTAGTTTGTTGTTTAAAAGAAAAATGAATAATGGTTTGAAAGCTCAAATGCACCCATGTAAATGAAAAAAGAAATGTTAGGGCAGCAGATGGGTAGGCAGAAGTAGTTTTCACAAGGCATGGAAAGAAGAAAATTGGTCATTTCATTTACTAACTTCCTTTCAAAATCATTCCCCTTGTAAAAATATATTTTCCCCTTCATTTTCACCTTTTTTCCATTAGTCACTCATTTTTCCTTATAAAACCCCTTTTCCTAAGCTAAAATGCACATTTGTCCTTGAAAAAGTAAAAATCCCTTTATTAATTTCCTTTTATTCATAAAACCCATAAAAATATTTTATCCTAAGTCTAAATGTTTAAATCTACAGGTCGGGCCCCACTGTGAAAATATCTATCCCCAATACTAGTTTTAACACTATACTTAGTGTATTTATCCTGCATTACATTTCATTATCAACATATTAATCTTATATATTAATTCCCTTAAATACACATAAACCCATATTTTATTAATTCCTTAATTATAAATTCCCAACCCATAATCTTATTTTGAACCTATAGTTTAATTTCCCACACATTTTGATTTATTTCGAGCCCACTTGTTATTATCCCCACCTATTATAAAGCCCCACTGACCTTAACCTTATTGTTTATATCGTATAAACCCCAACCATATCACATATATAACCAATCGCATCAAGTTCCCAACCCCATGTGTATTAAACCATAGTTTATATGCATATTAACCAACTGCATAACCAAATATCCCGGGCCCCATGCCTTTTAAAATGCGATGACTCCATCACATCATTCAAACCGTTGGAACTTAACCAATCAGATCTGATGACCATTATCTCCTATCACACATTTTATTGCCTGATCATTATCATAACCCCAACCATGCGATATCCATGGTTTTCATAGCCTAGTGCCTGGCTATGTTTCCAATTCCCATTCGATTGCATCAATCAGAACTTTATCACTTACCACCAAGTTTGGCTATTGCAAAAACCACTGAGCGGTTTTCTCTTAACTGTTATCAAACCACCTGCCCATTTGAATTGACCACGCATTAATGTTAAAACATTGCTTGACTAAAAATTCATATTAGCCGCCCTTTGCTACCTTTTTCACCATTTATGTTACATCTTCACGTAGAAAGAGCTATTCAGACTGAAAAAATTAATGTCAACTCTATTTTTAAGCCAAACTGAAACAAAATTTAACCAATTCGCCGCTACAAATTTTGCAGAAGTCATCCAAAGCACTATTAAAGATCATTAGAGCCTCAGAAAGCTTTCTGCTACCTCATAAATCCTCTGCAGACAAAAATCTTCATTTTTCCCAGGTATTCCTCAAAGAAAAGGCATGTTTCTTGATAAAAATAAAAATTAATTGGTAATTGAATCAAAATAGAAGCCTTTGCAAAGTATAGGAAACCTTTTGTTCCTTTCTATCCTTTTATGCATACCCTAGGCATCCTTTTATAGAATTATGAGGTCCTAAGAGTGCTTTTAATCATAGAGAATACAATTTGATTGGTCTAAACCTTTGTAGACATAAAATAAATCCCTCTTGTTGAGATTCAACAAGATGATGATCTTAGTGAAAATTATGCACCTTCACTAGGTGGGGCCCGCAGGCTATTTTTAGGTGTATGTCTATTTTTAGAATGGCGAGCATATTCTAAAATTAGCAGGATGCTGATTTTAGATGGTTGAGAAAATTCTATCTTTAGATGAGTTTATATTTTTAGAACATGGGAAAAGTCTATTTATAGATCACTAATCTAAAAATAGAATGTATGTCAATTATTATTAGCCCTTAATAATAATCAAACAATAAATAATAACTCATTCTCTTAGAGCACTTGATTTCAATTAACTGATATGGAAAACCAATTAGCTGAAGGAATTACGAGTTGTAAGGTTGGTTGGTGACTCATGCATGATGGACTTCATTGTAGCTGATTGTGGTAGAGTTGTAACAAAGTTGGAAGAGTAGTTATGTGTGTTGTTATTTATTTTAACTTAGTTAAGTGAGTTAAACTCAGTTGTGCTAGTTGTAACTAAAGATACACTAGTGAAAGATGAGTGAATTAATTATTTAATTAATTCACAAGTAGTGTATTACTTGCAACTGAAGAAATACAATAGTTAACTACTTGCATGTCAGATCCAGTGGAGAGATAGGTGAAAGGGTGTGTTTGACTATCAGTTGTGACTATAGTGGTCCATTCAATGCATATACACATACATTGGAGTTTCCAATAAGGATTGCGTAGTACATCCAAGGCAAGATCGAACTCATTCAAGGATCTTCTTCAATAGGGATTGTGTAGTATAGGAAAGGAAATATCGAATTCATTCATGGATCTTCTTCAACAAGGATTGCGTAATGGAGGCAGGCTATCAGTAAGGAAGAAATTGGTGCATAGATATGCAAATTTCTGCATGACAGTGTGAGACGGTTGTATATTGTACCGAGAGATCTATGAGCTGAGATTGTATGAGATTGTTTCATGATTCCATGATATATATAATATATGATAGTTGGGGTTTTTATCTTTAAGCTTTCCTGGTAAAACATCTTGTTATGTGTGATTGATTTTTCTTCATATGTTTGCAATTGACAATTTAATTTCCACAAAGAATTGAGTAGAAGGATTTTGTATTTAACAGTGGATTTAATTGTTAGATCAGGGGAGTCTAGTAATATACATGTTATTGTATTAAATTTATACATGGTATTGGAGCAGTGTTAATCACTGGAGATTTAAATATTGAAGTGGTGCTGAGTTTTGTGGTAGTGGAACAATTCGAATTTGCTGCAAGAATTTCTTGGTGCAACAGTTGAGTAAACATTGAAATGGATTTCAATGGTTTATGTTTGGACTATGCATTCGAGTTCAGCTCTAACTACATATCCTGGAAGGACAGGATGGAGGTGTTTCTTGAAGATAATGGCTTGAATGAGTTCATCGATAGCAATATTCCTAAGCCCACTTTGATGAATGTTGCATTATTTCATGCCTGGGAAAAGAAAGTAGCGAAGAAAAGAATAATTCTATTGGAAGGTGTGAAATAACATATTGTGTCAAGCCTTCATGGGAAATCCACTCCATTTGCAATGTGGAAGGCTTTGACAGATCTTTTCTAAAGAAACAACAACCATAGGAAGTTGGCGCTGAAAGATACACTCAGAAAAATCAAAATGGAGAAGGGTGATAGTATTCCAAAGTATCTCACAAAGTTTGTCTATTGTAGGGATGAGTTGGGGAGTGTGGGAATTACATTTGATGATGATGACTTGGTGAGCTTGGCTCTCCTTGGACTTCCGAAGGGTTGGCACATTTATCATGACTCTGTCAATGGGCGGGAGAAACTGCTCGATTGGGAGAGACTTTGGTCGGATCTAGTGCAGGAGGAGATAGGGTAGAGTACCAGGGATGGCTCATCATCAAAGCATGATGATGAAGAGGATTGTGCTTGGGCTTCCAAGGAGAGGAAAGGTAAGGGGAATAAATCCCATTCAAAATCCAAGGCTAAAGTCAAGAAGATGAATTATTCCAAGGTGAAGTGTTTTCACTGTCACAAACATGGGCATCTCACCACTAACTTCTCACAAAAAAAGAAGAACAAGAAGGTCGTTGGAGCTGCAGCTAGTGAGGCCCTTGCCTCAAAATTTGAACTTGATTTCTCTTTGATTGCATGCTTGGTTTCAAATGTAATGGGATTGGTGTGGTATCTTGATAGTGGTGCTTCCTTCCACATGATGGGAGATAAGGAGCTCTTCAGCGACTTGGAGGAGAAAGATCTCCAAATGCATATAGAGATGGGTGACAATGGCTGATATAGTTTGACTAGCATTGGAACCATTACCTTTGAGAGGGAGTCAGGTAAACCATTTCTGTTGAAAGATGTTATGCATGTTCCAGGTCTAAAAAAGAACTTGGTCTTAGTCGCGATGTTGGAGGACAAAGGTTATGATGTTGTTTTCAGCGATGGAAAAGCTTTCCTGCAACACAAAACAACGAGTCAAACCAAGAGGATAGGGATTCGAGTTAAGAATCTCTACAAGCTGGAGGTAGATGGTTGCACTTCAATGGTGGGAAAATAAGAAGTGGTGAGCCGGGATGAGGGAAAATTATGGCACAGGATATTGGTCCATGTTCACCATGGCACCCTGAAGATTTTGCATCAAATTTCTATGGACTTCCCAAGGGTACACTTGCGCAGATATATCAGTGCAAGGGATGTGCTATGGGTAAGTTTGTGAAGACCACCTTTCATGAAAAGGAGAACCGTGATTCGGTGATCCTGGAGAGAGTTCACACAAATGTGTGTGGGACATTCTCACTTTCTTAAACATCAAAACATAGGTATTATGTTATTTTTGTTGATGACTATTCTCGTAGATGCTAGATCTTCTCCATGCATAAGAAGGATCAAGCATTCTCAAAGTTCTGTGAGTTTAAATCACTAGTGGAGAAGGAGTCGGGGAAGCAAGTGAAGGCTTTGCCAAGAAATAATGGTGGTGAATATATCTTGAATGAATTCAAATACTTCTGTAGCAAAGAAGGAATTTGAAGAGAAGTCATAGTTCCTCATAACCCACAACAGAAAGGGGCCGCAGAGAGGAAGAAAAAAACGATTATGGGTGTTGCACAAGCTATGTTTCATGATCAGGGCCTACCAATGCACTTGTGGGCGGAAGCATGCAACATTGTGTTTTATGTGCAAAATTGTTGTCCTCATAGAGTACTCGATATGAGTACACATGAAGAAGATTTTACTGGTAAGAAACTAGATGTTTCTCACTTTAATATTTTTGGCTCATCTTTTTATGTTCATGTGACCAAGAACGCCAGGAATAAGCTAGAGCTGACTGTAGAAGTTGGGATATTTGTGGGGTGCACAAAAGCACCCATAATTATCATGTGTATTTTCCAAACAGGAAGATAACTATGGTGCGACGGGATATAAAATTCAATGAGGAGAAAGCCATGAAGTTGTTGCTTGAGAGGGAGCTACACTTGCATGCAGAGGAGGAACTGCTTGTTCCCGAAGATGAGCCTTGAGATGTGGATCAGCCACAGGAGGAGGATCATGGAGTGGAGGAGTCCACTCATGCAGAGACAAAAATCAAAACTGGCAGAAATTGTACCATAGAAGCTGAGAGGGTGAAGCTTGATGCGGCACAGAATGTAGGAGCCCCTACTTCACAGCACAGACAGAGATAATCTACTGACCAATTCACTCGATACATGGCTCTCATGAGAAAATGTATTGTGACATAGCCATCTTCTTTTCAGGGAGTAGTGCAGAAGCCCACATGGGTAGATGCAATGGTGGAGTATGACTCCATTGTCAGAAACAGTGCTTGGTAAATTGTTCCAAGGCCAGTTGATAAATCAATGGTGGGTTCAAGATGGATCTACAAGGTAAGGAAGCTGCTGATGGGAGTGTTGAGAAGTATAAGGCAAGATTTTTTTCCCAGGGCTTCTTACAGATTGAGGGGATTGATTATGAAGAAACCTTTTCACCTATCACAAGGTATTCTTCCATAAGGACTATCATTTCTCTCTCAGCACAGATGGGTTGGCACATTCATCAGATGGATGTGAAGACTGCATTCATTAATGGGATCATTGAGAAAGAAGTGTACATTGAGCAGCCTGAAGGATTTGAGATCTTTAGTATCGAGTCACATGTGTGTAGACTCAAAAGAGCATTGTATGGGCTGAAGAAAGCACCCCATGCTTGGTACATTCAAATCGAAAACTATTTCACTGGACTTGACTTCACTAAGAGTGAGGCAGATGCAAAACTATACTAGATTGTGGTGCAGGGTAAGCTTTTAATCATTTTTCTTTATGTTTATGCTTTAATACTAACTGGTGATGAGCAGCTGATACACTCATGCAAGGAAGACCTTGCAAAGGAGTTCGAGATGAAGGATATGGGCCTCCTTCATTATTTCCATGAATAGGAAATATCGCAACGAGAAGGTGAACTATTTGTGTCTCAAGGCAAGTATGGTCGGGAGATACTCAGTAATTTTCACATGGAGGACTGCAAACCCATGGATACTCCTCTTCCAGTAAATTACAGGAAAGTGGATGCTACATCAGCAGAGGTAGTGGATGCTACTGTCTATCAACAGTTGGTGGGTTCGCTCATGTACTTAGTTAATACAAGACCGAACATATGCTATGCGGTGAAAAAGCTTAGTCAAGTAATTTTTAAGCCTACCAAGCTCTTTTGGAAGGTGGGAAAGCATGTCCTGAGATATCTCAGGGGCACATATGAGTATGGCTTATGGTACAGACAGACAGATGAGGTGAAGTTTCATCACTTCATGGATGCAGATTGGGCAGGCAGCCCAACGGACAGAAAGAGCACATCAGGAGGGGTTTTCAATATCATATCTACAACTTTTTCTTGGTACAGCAGGAAACAAAGATCTGTGGCACTTATTTCAGCAGAAGTAGAATACATGGTAGCAATTCAAGCTGCATGTGAGGCTATCTAGATGAGGAAGATCTTGGTCGGTTTGTTCGGTTCTCATTTATATCCTACAGTGATTCATTGTGATAATCAGAGTTGCATTAAACTCTTGATTAATATTGTGTTTCATGATATATCTAAGCGTATAGATATCTGGTATCATCATATTAGATATTGTGTGCAGCGAAAGATCATGTTGCTTTAGTACATTCCTACAGAAGATCAGGATGCAGATATTCTGATGAAGGTGCTCACTAGGAGAAAATTTGAATACCATAGAGACAGGATCGGGGTGAAGGATAATCCCTTTCTTGTTGAGAGGGAGTGTTGAGATTCAATAAGATGATGATATTAGTGAAAATTAAGCACCTTCACTAATTAGGGCCCGCAGGCTATTTTTAGGTGTATGTCTATTTTTAGAATGGTGAGCATATTCTAAAATTAGTAGGATCTTGATTCTAGATGGTTGAGAAAATTCTATCTTTAGATGAGTTTCTATTTTTAGAACACAGACGAAGTCTATTTATAGATCGCTAATCTAAAAATAGAATGCATGCCAATTATTATTAGTTCTTAATAATAATAAGACAATAAATAAAAACTCATTCTCTTGGAGCACTTGATTTCAGTTAACTAATGTGGCAAACCAGTTAGCTAAAGGAATTACGAGTTGCAAGGTTGGTTGGTGACTCATGCATGATGGACTTCGTTGTAACCGATTGTGGTAGAGTTCTAATAGAGTTGGAAGAGTAGTTATGTGAGTTGTTATTTATTTTAAATCAGTTAAGTGAGTTAACCTCAGTTGTGCTAGTTGTAACTAAAGATACACTAGTGAAAGGTTAGTGAATTACTTATTTAATTAATTCACAAGTAGTGTCTCACTTGTAACTAAAGAAATACAAAAATTAACTACTTTCATGTCAGATCCAATGGAGACCGAGTGGAGAGATATGTGAAAGGTTGTGTTTGACTATTAGTTGTGACTATAGTGGTGCATTCAATGCATCTACACACACATTGAAGTTGCCAATGAGGATTGCACAGTACAGGAAAGGAAAGATCGAATTCATTTAGGGATCTTCATTGGTAGTGATTGCACAGTACAGGCAAGGCAATATTGAATTCATTCAGGGATCTTCTTCAGCAGGGATTGTGCAGTGGAGGTAGGTTGTCAGGAGGCAAGAAATTGGTGCATAGATATGAAAAATTATGCATGATAGTGTGAGACGATTGTAGATTGTACTGAGAGCTCTATGAGCTGAGCTTTGTATGAGATTGTTTCATGATTACATGATATACATAATACATGATAGTTGGGGTGTTTAGCTTTAATCTTTCCCAGTAAAACATCTTGTTATGTGCGATTGATTTTTCTTCATATGTCTGCAATTGGCAATTTAATTTCCACGAATAATTGAGTAGAAGGATTAAGTATTTAACAGTGGATTTAATTTTTAGATCAGGGGAGTCTGTTAATATACATGTTATTGTATTAAATTTCTACACCTCTTGCCCTCCAAATCCTTTTCTGCAAACCCTGGACATATTTTCATAGAAATTCAGAGGCCTGAGACTGTTTTAAATCACAGAGATTGATAATTGAAAAAGTTTAAATCATTTTAGACCAAAGGATAAAACCCTTGTTTCATCCTAAATCAATATGCAATTCACTAGAATCTTTCTGAGGTGCTACCATAGGCCTAAATCAATTTTTTCAAAGTAAAATATTAATCAATTGAAGAAATTTAATAGAAGAATTGCTTTCAAAGGCATTATATTTGTTAATCCTCTACAACCTCTAGTTGTAGATGTAGAACATACTCCTTTAGCTGATAGAGACTTCAATATTAATGACACAGTCACAAAATTTAATATCCTTGAGCTCCACTACTGGAGCCATGAAAAATCCATACACCAAGTAGATGAGGTTTTCATCTGGGAATCCAATTTTCCAAAGTATGTATTCCCACAAACTTTCCAATGTCTAGAAGTAAATATATTTGGTCAATATTTCTATTTCCCTTATCATAGAGACATAATAAACCCTAAAAAATAAATTATATTTACTATTATTGATGAGTCTATCAACCAAATTCTCCAAATCAAATCCAGACTAGATGAAACCCCTTTGTCCATTAAAGCTCTCACACAGCTATATCTAAATCTAGACTTCCCCAAGAGGTTCTAGATATTCCAAACTTTCATGCCTTCCTTTGTAGAAATTCCCAACATAAACCCTCCTTACCCATCTACAAAATTTAATGAAAAACAAGAAATATCATATCAATGATGTCTTTTGTTCTTGGTTATTTCACATATGATCATGTTGATGTTGCGGTTCTAGCTTTTTTGTCTACTTTCACACTTGGTCAGCCTCTTACTACAATTTTTAATTTTTCCCAATACCTTGTTGATAATATTCATGAACAGTTGGTCAAAATGCCTTCTGAAGGTTTTTTCAAGTATTCCTCAATCTTCTTCCACATGTTTTTATACTTTTAGTCTGAGAAGTTTGCCATAAACCTTCAAAAGCTTGATGTTGAAGGAAACCCACAATCAATCATATTTTGGACTCCTTTAATAAGAAAATATTCCACATAGTCCACCTTTACAGAGTTTATTGATTCCTTCATTCATCCTATGGTCAATTTTCTTAATAGTAGCATACAACCCATAATCAGTGAAGAGATTAAAAAGGTCCTACAATTGTCAGAGAATAATAGGATAGGATATTGGTACTTGTACTAGAACCATACTGAGATAAGAGTATGTGGATCAAATCTTATTCCATATAAACTGCCCAAAGACCTCCCAATGAGGTTATTTTCCCTTGAGTACATAAGACAGATTCTTAATTATGATTCAAGTAATTTATTGGCAGCTAAGAATAAGACATAGTTCAAAATAAAGAGTCAAGTTGGCCCTTTCATTTGTAACAGCAAAGATGCGGGTCCAAAGGCTGAAAAGAACTTGCAGGAGTTTAAATTAAGTAAAAATTTTCTATGGTATTATGATCATCTAGGAGTAATAACTAAATTGAGAGTTAAATGAGAATTCACTCCTTATGTACATGAGAAAAAACCATATATTGAGAAATACTCTAACTAGTCTGAATGGTTGGAGAACACCTTGATAGAGGTGGAGAAGCAAGGTGATACTAGTCAAACCTTGTAGACTGCAACCCAAGAAGATAAAAGCTCAAAGAAAATCATAGAGGAAGGATCATATACTGTAGAGAATACAAATGAAACCAAATTTAAATTGATGTACAGGAAGAAGCCTAAATTAAATCCTGTCAATGAAGGAGTAGAAACACTAGAAGTGATTGATACAGAAACAACAGCAAAGGGTAGTTCACCTCCTTCAATAATTGAAGAAGAACATCAACCTTCAACTTCTAAAACTCAGCGTATTCAGAAGCAACATAGTGTTGAAATTCAATCTTCCAACAAACCAACAGAGAAGGAGATGGACATTATGTAAAAATACAAAGAAACAAAGATGAAAAATGAAGCTTTCAAAACTGATACATACAACCAATATTGGAAGCAGTCACCCAGTGACCAAAGCATATTACTTTATGCTTTTGACTATAAGACTAGGAAAATGCAGATGACTTTCCTACAGCCTAAAGTCAAGAATCCTAAAACACCAACAGATTACAAAAATCATTATACGAATTTCAAGTAGATTACCTTCATCCCATTGATCAGATAGAATTTCACATACAGGTTGGTGAAATTCTTTACTCAACCATGAAAAACTAGGCAATAAGTCTACAGAAGCTTCAAAACACTTTTGCAAACATACAATATCAGCTCAAGTTGGAAAAATCATCCTCACATGAAAAATAAAACAAAATCAAATCATTGGAAGATTTGGTTATTGAAGTAGGATTTGATCCTAGTAATGTCAAAGTTGTAGACAAATTGATTAAGAAGAAAAATGTAGACATTGTTGCATTAAATAAGAAACTTAATTTTCCTCATACTGAACATCCTCAATCAAAGGAGGTGTTAGAAGATGCAAGTTATAAATATGAGATGATGAATCTCATACTTTAGTTGACTGCACAAATCAAGGAAATGGAAAATGAAATGGACAAATTGGTCCAAGAGAAAAAGGACAGAGCAGAAGAAGTCTCTGTCACTGTCGTTCCTGTAGTCACCACAGTTGTGCCTTATACACTAGCAAAATAATTAGCTCCTACAATCCTAATGGCTACAGCACTTCCAGTCACCTCATCAACAACTTCAGCAACAAAGTCTTCAACAAAAACAACCCAGCCTACAGATGAAGCAAGTAAACTAGTAAAATCAATGATGAACATTTCTATTCAGAAAAATGAAATTAAAAGACTTAAGGAACAACTGAAAAGTTTGGAAGATGAAAATAAACTTGCTAATATAATGCACAAGAATGAAGAATAAAAATCTAACAGGTTTTATGAGCAATTGAAGAAGTTAGGGAAAGATCTAACACTAAAAGAACCCATGGCACAAGCCAAGCATCAGCTATGGGCCAATATCATTGAAGCAGTCAATGATATTTGGCCATCAATCTAGGTTATTTATGAACATAAAGACTTAGTAAAATAAGAAAGAGAAGTCATCCAAAATATAAAAGAAGAACTTGGCAAGAAACCTGAAGAAGCTCTTGAAGTCATCAAATTTCTTAAGTCTAAGAATAGGCAAGAGCTAGAAGAAATTGGAATTAATGATAGAACATAAATAATCATAGAAGTTAGGAAGGTTATTCTAAAAAGAATTTGATGATACATCTAGAAGAGAAATTTCATAATATGGAGATTTCCATCACAAGTTTCATGATGAAGTTTGATGTCCTAAGGCAGAAAGGCCTTCCCAATCCTATGGTTTTTCATGCTAAATTAATGAAGCAGGATGATTATGATAAGAATATGAGATAAGTGGCTAAGGAGCAAGCCAATAACTGGGCCATGCAAGGTATTCCAATAGGGAAGGTACTTTACAAAAAATTTGTTAATCTTTTCTACCTACAGCATGAGGTAAAACACATATTTGTCAACAAGCCTACATTCTCAAAATATACTGAAGCAGATAAAATATTCAGGAGGATGATGAAGATAAAATTGCCAGAGACAAAATTCTAGGAAAATATGACTGATTTACTGTGAATAAAATAGCAGTAAAAACATAACAATAAAGATAAAATAGGGTAGTCACAGTTTATAGTGAAAATATCACAATCAAAGAGTATCATAGTGAAAGAGTATCTGTTTAAAGTTAAAGTTAAAAGTCAAATAAGAAATTAAAAAGAAGAGTTGCAAGTGTATCAGTTGAAAGGTCGGAGTGAAAATCAAAACATAGAAAAAGCTATCAACGTAGAGTACACTCTACTTCCTAACAAACAACCGTTGTTGAGAAACAACAAAGAGAGAAATCAGCAATAAATTGAAGACAACAAACATTAATCTCAATAAAAGTAGGGACAACTTGCATTATTTAGATAGTTGTCACTATCTTCTTGCATGAAGATATTTTTTTTTCCATGAATAATTCCTAATTTTGTTTTAGGATATTTTATAATATTTTTTGTATAAATACTTCTCATTTGGAAGTATTGAGTGTGGATGAGTTGTTGAACATTTTTATAGCTGTACTATTCTGGAACCTGAGGGTAATTATACCAATTTCAAGTCAGAAGACTGGATTAAAGCAATAAAGAGATTATATTACAGGATTCATCTTTTGGGCCATTACAATGAAGTACTTTCTACTTGTTCAATTGTTTCTTTCTGAAGCTTTCACATGCTCATATGTTTGCTTAAATCTAAATGATATAACTGGAATGTTATTACATGATATGTTTAAATACACTCTACCTTGAACTGTTTATCATTTATATGTTTTTCTTCTAATGTCCAGATAAAGGAATTCTTAATTACTCCCTTATTTCGATTTACCTCTGTATTTTCACTCATTATCCAGATTTGAGAACCCTTAATTGCTCTCTTATCCCAATTGAAACCATTTTGATCATCATCCTTGAAGATCTGAAGTAACTCAGCTATCTTGCCCTGTAAACATTTCCTTTAGACCTTGATCCTGATCTGAATACTTGACACATTAACTCCATTAGCCCAATGGAATACAAACCTACATCTATCCATCTGAGCAAGTGATTTTACCACCAAACCAAATCCAAAATCAAATCCCAAATAACCCTACATAACTAGCCTAAAATCAACTACAATCAACAAAGATAAATCATATAGAGAGAGCCCTCTTTGAGAATTTGGAAGGCTAGATCCTAAGGCTTAAAGGTAGGTTTGTGGTTGCCTCTAATATTCTTTAAAACACAAAAATTAATAATAACCCTTGAGAATTATTGGAGTGATAACAGATCGTAGGCTCCATAAGAGGCTACAAAAACACAACTACTTCTTACTATAGGTTACATGGCACCAACCCTCTATAACTGGGTAGAGGTAGTAACAATCAACATGAAGTGTCAACTGATGAAATGTAAGAAAAACAAGCTGAAGCAGTTCGACTATGGGTCCATATTGGCATCTTTCATCTTGGAACAGTTACCAATATTCCAACATTAGGAGGTAATAGTTCCAACACCACCAGCCCAGGAGCCACGGATGGTTCATTGGGTAGCTTTGATGTGAAGGTCAGGTGGCAGTCAAAAAATGTCCTGGAGACCGAATTTCTTTGAGTGGATCTGCTGACAGTTGATTTTTGTGGAGGATTGGCCCTACTCTGGCACGGATTTCATTGGTTATGCAGATCTCCCACTCCCAGAGGGATAGGATTGGGATGAAGCATTGGGTAAGACTCATTTTTTATTTTGATGAGTATCATTTTTTTCTTGTGTTATGCATGTTCTAACATTAATCCATGTAATTGCAGATGTTGGCCCAGAGAAACCTACAGGTATTTCCCCGATAGCGCGGAGGATTCCTCGCAACAGTGATGTAGCCCCTCATGGTGAGGGAGGAGAGGAGGAGGAAATCATATGCAACTTGGAGGGAATCTCTCGTGGAATCTCGGACTATGTGCGATTCGATGATTTTCCTCGCGTGTATCAGAGACACACTGCAGGGGTGTCAAACTGTGTTCACCACTTGTTGAGGCAGCTTGTACAGGAAATGATGTGCTATCATGAGCGTCACACCGACTAGACACCTAGGTTTCATTTCTGCATATTTTTTGAGAGACATGATGTCTCAAGATGTAACTAAAACACAAATATTTTTTGAACTTATGATGCACATGGATACAAACACTCGATATATATACATATACATCTATTTTCCTGTATGGATCTTTTCATGTGATGATGATTTTTTATAAATTATGCAAATGTCTAGCTAATACAATGTTAGCTACTGTATCAGTTAATGCATTCATTCATCTAGGAATATTTTGATATGTAATGTAATCAAAACGTATTTCCATTAAAAGAACATGAAAATATAACCTTAAGATGAAAGGTTTTCTAACATAATAATGTCCATTAAGTTGAAGAACAACAAGTTGTGAGTCTAGGTTAACAATCAATGCATGAATGTCGAGGGTAATGACCTCGGTTAATAGTTCAAAAAAAACACTATATTCATCGACATTATTGGTATTTCATCCTAAACAAATATCTTGAAGGTCTATCAACTCACTAGTAGGATCATAAATTACCCAGGCTATTGAAGATAGGTTCCAGGTACTGTGGGAAGCACCATTCACGAAATCGACATAAGGGGTAATAGACATCTTCACAATAAGAAACGATCCAATAAGCAAGAAAACACTCGCAAATCACACCAAGCGAAAAATGTACAAAAAACATGCATGAATGACTCATGCATAATATTTTTTAAGATACAACCCATTTCTGGGCTGATCAAGAGGATGACCTTCATAATCAACAAGCTCATAAGCCCCATTCCGCAAAACATGTTTAACAATTTAGGGCCCATGCCACATGGGTTGAAATTTTCCTGCTCGTAGCTTATCGTGAGCTTGGTCATACAGGAGGACGAGGTCTCCTTTTATGAAGGAATGAGGGGAAACTGACTGGTCAAAATGAGGTTTGACTCGCTTTTTCTGTGCTTCAATGACCAGAGCAGGAAAGCGACGAGTTTCATCAAGCCTCTCAAAATAGAGAATATTATCTTCTTCTGGCAAAGTATTCAGGAGCAATTCAACAGCTAGTTTGAGTGAAGGTATTTCACATTCAATCGGAAGGGTAGATTCTAGACTGTAAACAAGATGGAATGGGGTGAATCTGATCGCATCATTCACTGAGGTTTGGTAAGCCAAAGAGATAAAAACAACATGAGATGCCAATTTTATCTGTGCATCCCAATCATACGTGGAAGCATAGTGATGATAAATTTGTTCACGGCTTCAACCTAGCCATTAGCCTGAGGGTAGTACGGCATTGAGCTGTCGTGACACAAACCCATCTTGGAATTCAATTCTGCCACCATGTAATGTTGAAAATGGGAACCATGATCGATAACAATGGTTTGAGGGACACCAAACCTATAAATGACATGATTGAATAGAAACTATGTTGTTGTCTTACCGTCAGCCGTAAGTGTAGACATTACTTTAGCCCATGGTGAAGTAGTCCACGGCTACGATGATATAAGCATGCCCCCCCGCCGAGTGAGGGTTACACGTCATAAACACGATGCCCCACTTTGCAAAGGGACCAACGGTAATGATAGGGTGAATATGGGAAGGCGGCGCATGCATATTGCGGTGATATATTTGGCAATCATGACACTTACAGACAACAATAATGCAGTCTTTAAATATGGTGGGCTAGAAATACCCAGCACGAATAATTTTTTGTGCAGTAGCATATCCAAACATGTGACCGCCACAGGTGCCACTGTGACAATCATTCAGGTCCTTTTCGGCCTCCTTGAGAGTAAAACACTGGTGGAGAATGGAATCAACTCTGATGCAATAGAGTGTATCTTCGACTATGTGATAGGATTGTGATTGACGACAGATGCATCGGCATGCATCCTTCTTTAACTCAGATCGAAAGGTGGAAGTCTAAAGATATATGATGATATAATCATACCAAGCATCAAGGGTGCTAATCATAAAAGGTGTGTCGTCTGAAATGCGTTCCTCGGAACCAGACGAAGCGGAATCGGAAGGGAGAGAGCAGATCAAATCAGTGAAGACTAATGACTTCTTCAACTTGGTAGTAGTGAAATCCAAACCAAACTCTTGGAGGATGACAATCCACTTCGATTACTTGCTCCCCAATAATTGACTAGTTAATATGTAAGTCATAGGGTTGCAATTAGAAATCACAGTCATTGTATGCAACAGAATATAGTGACGAAAATGTTGAACAACTTGAATAGTAGCCAATGCCAACTTCTCAACATGCGCATATTGCATCTCAGTATTGAGAAGGTTACGATACAGATATTAAATGACATGCTCATCACCATCATCATTATATTGTACCAAAACCATGGCAATTGTGCTAAATGCAGCAGCCAATTAGAGGGAGTAATCGTGATGATAATTTAGAGGACGCAGCAGAGGAGCATTGACTAGCAATGTCTTCAGTGCATCGAAAGACTTTTGGGCGTTCTCATCTAGAGGAACAGGACACCTTGCTTCAGTAATCATGTAAATCCTTTGGCCACTTCGGCATAGTTAGGTATAAAATGACGTAGGAAGTCATCTTTCCCCTGCAGACTTTGCAGCAGATGTAAGGAGAAAGGAGAGGGGAGATTAACAATAGCTTCAACTTTGAGTGGATCGAGACAAATCCCATCTTTGGAAATGATAAAGCCTAAGAGTGTACCAGATTCAATGCAGAAGACATGCTTATGCGGATTGAGTTGAATTTTATAGCGTCAACGGTGAAGAAAAATCTGACGAAGATGATCAGGATGGTCTTTACGCTTAGTCGAATCAGCCGGAAGTTCATCCAGATAAGGTTGAATAATGCACTTGATATCGTGAAAAGCATATGACATTGCTTGCTGAAATGTAGCCCCAGAATTTTTTAGACTGAAAGGGAGATTTTTATAAGAAAAAATACCCCAAGGATAGATAAAGGCAGTCTTATGTTGATCATTTGGAAGAATGTTAATCTGGTTGTACCCAAAAAACCCTTCCATAGGGGAAAAAATCTCACTCCCAGCACAGTCATCAATGATTTGATCAATAAAAGTAGTAAGATAAGTATCCTTAGGGCAAGCACGGTTAATGTCATGGTAATCAACACAGACACAAATGGTACCATGTTTCTTATCTATAGGAACAATATTGGAAACCCATTCTGTCAAGGGAATCAGATAGATAAAAACTACTTTAAGAATTTTTTCAAATTCTCCCTTAATAACAACAACCTTTCTAGGGTGCATAGGACAAAGATGTTGGAGAACAGGCTTCGCACCAGGATAGGTAGGAATCTCATGCACCACTATACTTGGATTGATACTGGGCATCTCTTCAAAATACCATGCGAAAAGGTCGCGAAACTTGTGGAAGAGACTAGTATAGAATTGAACCTCATCGGGAGAACATGTCACCCCAATATAGATGTTCTCGACAATCCCTGGTTTGATGGAAATTTTGATAGGCATCATCTATGTAATGTTTCTCAAGTTACCTTCTGCAAAGACTTCATGTATCAGGATAGGAATTTGAAGCGGAGGAGAAGGAACCTGAGAAGCGAACCTCTCAAGACACATAGACATGGCCCTAAGGCCAGGCATGAATGAGGAACAATGACGACTATCGTCCCAAGGAGGATCCTCAAGAGACATTGTTTCCACGATGGCCTCATTGGAGGGAAATATCTCTCTCAAGGGATAGAGTGAATATGAATCACCGAGCCAAGGGGATTGAGAATAAGTATCAAGAGACATGCCCAAAGGAGCATGATTAGGAGGTAGAGGATCCGAAGCCGAAATAAGTTCAAAATAATCAATCTCAATCAGAATTAACGACATCGAATCGCCAAATGAATCCATCTGCTCGAGTGAGGGGATGATCCATGGATCTTCAGACCTGGAGATCATATTAATTTGAACAGTATTGGGTGGAGGAAGAGGAAAAATACCCATGAGGGCAGGATCTTTGAAGAGACTCGGCCCTACACTCTTGTAAGGCGTAGGAATTTGATTGACGTATGGAAAGTTATTCTTGAAAGATGAAGAAGTGAAGAAAGACAACTGATCGACAGTAAAGATCTTTCCTTTGTGCGGAAATCTCAAAACACGAAAGAGAGTGGATGGAATGCACAGCATGGCGTGAGTCTAACTATGACCGAGGAGAAGATTGTAATTGAGCTTGGAATCATCTATGTCAACCTCAACGTTGGTTGTTTTCCCTTCTATATTAATCAGTAAACTAGTGAGAACACCGAGATGTTTAGATTCCCTTCTATCAAACGCTTCTAGAGAATTTGGAGATGAATTTAGAGCTAGAGAACCAATGGCCTTCCAGCAGGAAGATGACATGATGCACGTAGATAGACCCTCATCCACAATCGCTCGATGGATATTCAGTCTATTAAACCCAACTTGGATGATGAGTGGAAGCTGGTGAGGGAGACGTGGGATGAAATTCTCCATGTCGAAAGTGATAGGGCTCGAATCAGCAGGATCAACCCCACCGATGGTAGATAGCAAAGCCTTCCATTGAGACAGACAACTCTAAAGTATTTCAAATGTAGACATTGCAGATGGCGCCTGAAAAAAATCCTCAAAAATACAGTAATGTTGAGTAGCACGGGCGTTAGGATTGTAAGATGACTTATGGAGTACACCTTTGGAAGGTGGCCGTACAACGGACTCAATACTAGGCCTTTTAATCTAAAGAGGGCTAGAAGCAGGCGGAGGAGGAGGACCATCAGCGATCTCTTTCCTCATTTCTTGACGTGGTTCAGTATAATATTTTGAGTGGGTAGCTATGGAAAAAGATGCAGAACTATTCATCATGAAAACCTGAGAGCCAAATGAGGCAGAGGACTGAGGTTGCTCTACCAACTGAATCTGTTGTGACGAAAACAGTTCTTTGAGAATAGTTGGAGTTCCTTGGGTGCCTTTGAGCAATTGACTCACTTCGGCCCGACGAGGACAGTCCTTGGTATAGTGCTCTTCATCACAAATCAAGCAAGGATACTTTGGTTTACATTATGAACCATCATCAGCACGAGATTTCTTAGAATCCTGTTTCGGGGTATCAGCTTTGGCCTTAACTTTACCCTTATTTTTACCGTTGGAAGTTTTATCCACTGTATTGGCCTGAATGACATTCAATTCCATGGTTTTACTAGAATTCGGGGTTGGATGAGAAGTAGCATTATTGGAAGGAGTATATTTTTGCTTCCCAGGATTTGGAGGAGAAGACTTCTGAGAAGTCTGAGACACGGAACCAATGATACCATCGATGGATGGTGTTGTCGGTGCTTTGGAAGTTCCAGGTCTATGAGAATCAGGCAAGAGATCATACAATTTTCCAGACTAAAAGAACATAGGATCAAGGTACTGGGCATGAGCAATGGCTTTTTCCTCAGTAACGCATCCCCCCATCACAATGTCCTTAGCAATCAAAGCAATAAAGTAGGTATTAAACCAATTAGTTAGAATCTAGTCAGGGATTTTTAACTTGATCAGATGACAATGCCGCCTCCATTCATGAATATGATCTGAGATATGAGTAGCTCAATCTTGCTTCAAGGATGTGAGGAGGTGCATCTCGGTTTCATACCAAACCGGTAACTAAAAATGCATGAGAAATTCCATGGATAAAGAATTGAAATCTTGGAAGATACCGTGAGATAACTCAATGTACCACTTGGTAGCGACACTAGTAAGAGTCTGTTGGAAAATATGGAGTTAGATAGAATCATCAACCCAAGAGTTAGAGGAACACCATAGATGGTACGTCATAACATGCGCTTGGGGGTCTTCTCTGGACTTTCCCTCAAACTTGGGACAATCACTAGGAATTTTGGTTGGAACTGGAGGCCAATACAGGTTATAGAGAATAAAATCGTTCATCAACTTTGACACATCAGGCAGTTCTAACATAGCGAGAAATGGTAATTGAGGATTAAAAGGCATGCTAGTTTGTTGATAAAGACCAACGTTAGCATTCCACCCAGGTTGAGAGATATTCTACCCCCATATGTTTTGTCCCAGAGGATTCTATCCATAGGGGTTATAAGCCTAATATTTCTACCCATATAAGGTTTGAGGACTAGGATATTGATTCTGAGCATACCACTGTGGTCCTTGTTGAGAAAAATATGGATTTTGTTGTGGAATGTAAGCATTTCCTTGAGGTTGATTATACATGATCAGAGATTGACCTTGAGGATAATAAGTGAAACCTTGGGGCAAACTATATACTGTTTGAGATTGACCTTGAGGGGGGTAAGTAGCACTATTAGGTTGAGCAGGTTATCCCTATAGGAATAGGTTGATCTAGCTACTGAGCAGGCTGAATCGGTTGCTGATGTTTCACAGGCTATCCCTGTGGGGTAGGTTAGCTTGGATAATGAGGTCCACCAGGTTGCCCTTGTGAAAGAGGTTGGCCGAATGGTTGGGATGGGCCAGGTTGCCCTTGAAAACCAAATTGACCCCGCACAGGGTTGTAGGGTTGTCCTTGTTGTACAAAATATTGGCCTTGCTGAACGTAAGGTTGTTGTTGTTGCACAAAATTTTGTCCCTGTGGTGGATAAATTTTTCCCCCAGGAACATAAAATGCTCCTGGTTGAAATTGATGTTGACTAGAAGGACCATAGGATTGTCCTTGTTGGGCCGAAGGTTTTCCTATAAGGGTTGTCCTTGTAGGCCATAAGGTTTTCCCTGTGGACCAAAGGGTTGTCCTTGTTGGACCAAAGGTTTTCCCCATAAGGGTTGTCCTTGTAGGCCCAAGATTTGTCCCTATAAGGATGGCCCTTGATGGTAAATGGAATGATAGGGATCAACCAAAGGCAAATAAATGAGTTGATTGGGATCAATTGGAGGAAAATATACGGGATTACCGTATACATCATAATTATGTGGAGGATTGTCGGGAGCTTCAGGCTGCTGAGAATCCAGAGAGGGAGCACACCATCGCTAAATATCCAACAGATAGTCATCAAATGTATAAGTAGAAACCATAGGTGTGGTGCATGTAGGATGGGTTTTCGCATTGGGAGGCTATGATCCACTCATGACGGGCCTAAAAATCATCGTGGGATTGATAAATCCTGCGAATAGCAGCAGACCCTGATGACTGAGTCATACTAACAACTGGTGCAGATGAAGCCACACAAACGGTGGGTCGGACTGGGTTAGACGCAACAATTGCCGACGAGATGGGTGTCGAAGGTGACATTCCTAATGTAGGAAAAATCGAGCTCCTTGGGGGAGTCGAAGTACTTGACTGTGCCATGGATTCAACCCCAGAAATGATTTAACCCAAACTATGATAACCGAGTGGAAGAGACACCAATTCAGGGGAAGGTTGACTAGAGACATACGGGAAATCTTCTGGGAAAAGTTGATATTCCCCGGTAGAAACATACAGTTCTTCATTGCCAAAAGTACTTGAAGAATCCATATCTAACGAGGTTGTAATATTTTCAAAAAGATGACGAGGACTAGGAGGTAAAGCAGTGTCCAATAGTGGTGATCCCGAAGTAAGAGGATGGAATTATTCCTCGCTCCCAAAACTAGATGAAGCACCCTGAGGTGGCCAATTGAAATCAATTGACCCTTGAGGAGGAGACCAAGTAGCAAGAGGTGAGATACTCGGGAGGATAGGCTGCGAAGACTTGAAAAAGCTAGTGGATTGACGTGTTTCCAAAGAAACGTCAGGAAAAGGACTACCACTAGGAGGCAATGAAGAAGATGACGAAACTGGTGGTTCCACCACCGTGACAATTTTAAAAAATAAGAAAGAAATGAGATAGCCTATTCAAGGCTCCAAGATCAAACACTAAGGAACTACTAAAAACAATCCAAGAAAAAATATTTAATGGGCATGTGATCGGAGGCAGTTAATTTGATGACATTGAAATAGAACTTTGTTGTTTTATGTTTTAAGAGTCAAGAAATAGGCAAAAGATGACTCTTGTCACTTTCAGATTGAACGAGCATGAAAGGAAAAGTGCTCGATGATATTTTCACTTTTAGAGAGTCACAAAAATATCAAAATGACTACTTAGGTGATCTAAGAAAGAGGGTGTACCAAGTTTCCTTGAACTGCCATATACACCTTGGTGATCAAATGAAAGAGAAATGACCAAGGACTTGACATATGCGCAAGTAATCTCCCTGAATGTTGTGTTCGATGTATCACGGTTACAGGGCAGTAGACTCGTCTTCCTATGGATAAAGGATTGCAATCTATGAGGGTCTCCCTTTATATATGCGACGGTACAAGGAGCACAAGTCCATACTAGTGTTGTCTAATGTCAAGTGGCGAATGACAGCCACTAGGTTTAATGATGCTAGAACACGTCACTAGCCTAGACCTCTAAAATATGCATGTTAGGTTTCAATGCTTCCTTAGGTTGATTGAATTCATTTTAAGGTTGACCTTGAATTAATTTTGTGATTTCAAGGCCTTACCGAATGTGATCTCGAATTCCTAAATGCACACTACATGCAAAAGAACATCATTTTCGTTCAATGAATGCTAACTAAGAGAAGGATAGGAATTCTATGACAAAGTAGCAATCAATAGAAACATAAGAATAATTCCACTAATGAATCTAATACAACCAAATAACAAAATAAAAATTATTTCCTAGTTCGCTAAGAGCTAGTTATGCAAAAGAACCTTTCCATTTTCAATTTAAGTGAAAGAATGCAATTTTTTGTTTTTTAGATGAATGAAGCACACAATGCACTGTTACACTAAAAAGAAAAACAAAGACTTGTTTTGAGCACTACGAATGTAAAGATCTAAAACAAGGAGAACAATGTGAAACAAACATAAACACACTCAAAACAAGGATGCACTCTTCTAAGTAATCAAAGGGATTTCGAAACGATCCAACAAGAAATGTAATCTATGCTCGAAGTCATGAAATCGAGAGTCAAATGAAAACAAAATTTATCACCCAACAAACTGAAGACACAAAGAATCGAGAGAAATAATAACACAATCAGTCAACAAATTGAAATGAAAAAGATCAAAGTGACTCAAACAAAACTCAGAAATCTCAGTGAGGAGAGGGCTGAACAAACAGCATAGGACACCTAGAAACCCTAGGGCTACAAAATCCACTGATAATATGATGGAAAAATATCTAAGAAGAATGAGACTACAGAGTCAAAAAAATATCAATAGACCAATTGCAAGGTAAAAAACCAATCCACAGCCAATAAACACTGACAAAAACTCAAAAAGGAGGTCAAATCAAATCCTACAGGATTCAGCGTCACTGTTTAGCTGTAATCCGTGCTAAACAGGGGTTGGCGCACCTATAAAAAAATAAACATGTGACAATCAACGTGATTGTTCAAGGAAAAACTACACCAAGCGAGAAAACCATGGGAAAAAAATAAAACCATTGAGAAGAGGTCAAACTTAACACTTTGGAACTGAACAGGATGGTTTAAAATAGTCAGGAAAGTCAAGCAAAGCAGAGAAACGATGAAAAAACCAAAGTCTACTTGACAAGACAAATTCTTGACAAACAATGAGATGAAAAACACACACTGATCCCCACCAAATTTGCCAAATTGTTGTGTAGGTAAATCCCCTCTGCAGACAGAGGAAACCCCTCTAGCCCTAGGGTGGGTGTCGCAGCAAGAGGACATGATAATGCGTTGATTCCTATATAATGAATGAAATTGAGTCAAGATAGATGTCCTACCTTTGATCCAACACAGTTGTCGTAGCTGCAATAGCAGTCTCCTGATATTCCTCCTGACACGTCGCAGTCCTTCAGTAGTGGTACTCAGGTGCCTGCACAAGGATCAAAGAATCAAAGCAGCATAAAAAATGATGATTTCATTCATAACTATGTAATTCGTCATGGAGAATTAAATGTATTGCGAAATATTTATCATATCAACACAAGACGGTAACCAAAACATCAGTCATGTATATATTAAGAGAAAGAAAGAGATTACAAATAAATGAGCCTTGACGCCATATCCTCCTTCAGCTAGTCCAGTCAAAATCCGTCTCGAGCATTCATCGGGAAATTTGGACTTGGTGAGGCAATCAGCCTAGACTCTCTCTCAACTAGGGTCTCTCTTTTCTCTATCTCGCACCAGTTATATCAGACTGTTCCAACTATTCTCCAAAATGTTCAGCTATCCAAACCATTCAGCTAGATGCATGTATGTGAGAGAGATGTATTTATAGAAGGATAGGAGGAGGTTGGGATCCCTCAAATAGTGGAAGGGAGGCCTTATCCTTTGGGAGGTTTCCCAAAAGTATGGAACAAGAAGCCGAAGGAAGGTGCTTGATGTTATTCAATCGAAAAACCCATGCTAATTCACTCACAAAGTGGTTGGCAATGGAAACTTTGCTTCTATATTTAAAAAGAATTCCAAAAATAACTCAGTGTGGGTAGTCCACTGAGACAAAGTGCCAATGGGCATAGGGACCGGTGCTAATTTCCCTTATCGATGCGAGGCCATAACTGCCTTCCAGCGCCAACCCAAAATCATGTGTTTTTGATGGTATGTTCCAGGAATAGTCAACAGAGGAAATTTTCTTCTCATTGCAAGGGATGAAATGACACTTTTTGCAAGGCATGACACTACATATAAGTCACAGAAATGGTCCTCCAATGTGTAGGATGGGGATTGCAGGGACGGTGAGAAAATGCTTTGTAACATTAAGGAAAAGGCAAATTACTTCAGCATTGGTGATGTGGTCCTCCGTTGGGATGCTCAAAATGAAGATAAAGGAAAGCACAGTAAGTTCAATAATTTATGGAAAGGACTGTACAAGATTTCAGCTTCTAAAGGAAAACATGTTTACTTGTTGGAGGAAATTAATAGGCAATATTCTGAAGGAAGACTAGTCAATGGTAGGCTTCTCAATCACTACCTATTTTGATCATATTTATGAAATTTCTCACTATCATTGTACAGAACATTCTACATTTTTTTTTGAAGTGTGAAGGAGTTTATCATCGAAGCTTGGAGCTCGATGTGAAGGCCATAAAGTTTCCGTGATTGGCTGTTGATTTATAAGTACAGTAATTTTTTATTTTAGTTAGATTTAGTTCAATTTTTCAATTGGTTTTCCAGTTTAGAGTTTAGTCTTTTGATTTTGACTCCATTCCCAATGGATTAGGCTACTTGGTCTACAGTGTTATTAACACCTCCAAGGAGCTGCCATCCCTAGTTGGAGCTAATGTCAGTGTCAGTAAGTTCTCCCTGTCAGTAGTGTTCAAATGTGATCTTTCAAAGTTTTTATTAGGGTGTCGAGTCAAATTTTTATGGTTTCAGTAGGTCTTCAAATAAAATTTTTGTCACTCTCTAGTGGTATCTAGGTCTATTACTACTCCATTCAAAAACAAAAATTGCGTTGGTCATTGCCATATCTTATTTGGATGAGTAATCATTGCAAATTCATCATTTTCATCTAAGTCATACCACCATGGTCCTCATTCAGCTCAGTGTCACCATTAGGTCATTAGGGCTTAAGTCACCAAAATCAGTCATTTCATTAATAAATCTAGAAAATGAGGGAGTATTAAAAGGGAATTTTCTCAATAAATTTTGTCTCACATGTAATTTTATTCAATTATGATGTCATAAGTTCTAAATGATCCAACTTTTCATAGTTTTCAAATCAAAACTGAAAAGAACTTGGTGGGCCACCACACCATAATGAAGAAAAAGACTTCCACGAGCTATAAATGACCATAAAAATCATTTCTCTCACTCATTCCATTGTCAAAGAGCTCTCACTCACTAGAAAAGGCAACCACAACACTCTTACCATCGAAATATACTCCATAGAGGTGATTCCAAGCTGCCACACTGCGCTTCTAGGTAGCATGCTGCGTTTTCATTCCAACAGTAAACAATATTGCTTCCAAGGGTTTTGAACGACATCTCAATTTTTCATCAGTAGTGTATAAGTAAGTTAAATGGCCTTGATACTTCCTATCAACTTTAATTCCTTTTTTATTTTTCAAAACCTCCATTTGTCCCCATGCTATATTTTGGTGGGTGAAACCTTATTTTTTAATTTTGCAAGCTAAAATACCTATCCCACATACATTTTACCCTCCCTCACAGTCAGACACACTTCCAACAACCATTACACTCCCCTAATTCCATTTCCCAAGCCCCAATAGCCAAACCCTAGCTCTATTCTCCATTTTGGGTAGTTTCTAGGGCTTGGACTATGTAAAAATTCCCTACGCCAATTCCTACACTTATTTCACCCCACTCCACTTCCCAAAGCTCCCTTGATCCCTTACCTACTTCCCTAAAATTTCCTACCCTCATTCCACTTCCCTAATCCCTTCATCCCTTCACCTCACTCACTACCCCTATTTTTCCCAATAGGGTTTTTGCCTTGCAAACAATCAACATGGAGGCAAAAAACAAAACTTATAAAAAATGAGGTCATGTTTCAAGGTTTGAACCACTCAACACTCATGAGCTGATGCCATCTTCACTTTCCAAGAGATGTTTTTATAATGTAGGGTGTTTAAGGTTTTGTGAGAAAATTCAAAAATTCAAATACCATGTCAAGTTGACAAGCTTGTTTGCCACTAAACTTAGGAGAGATAAAGTCACAATTGCAAGGGTGAGCTTCACAATATCAAATAAGGCCATAGATACAGATACAGGGATACCAAACAGTGGGGAAAAATTATTTAAGATCCTAGATTTGGATGTGAAGAACTACAAACCTTTCATCAAAGGTCACTACAAAGATGCCATTAAGAGAGTGTTTCCTTTTTGCCAGCTACTTGAAAATTTTGCTCCATTGATGAGGACCATTATGAAGTACTTTACATGTGAAGGAAAATTTTCTAGATTGTACAAGTACCATGTCAAGTTGCTCATGCACTTCACAGGGGTAAATCCTCTCAACCTATCATACTACCTCTATAAGACCTTGAGCAAAATGGTAGAGAAAGTGAAACATAGAGAAATTGATCATCAAGCCAGCCCTTTTCACATTGCCCTCATAAAAATCATTTTCTTGCATAAGCTTGAAGAAAATACAATCACTTGGGAGACATTCATTCAGTACCATGTATTTTTTCCCCCTGCTGGTCAGCCTACTAGCCAAGGTACATGATCAACTACACCATGAGCACCATCCAAACAAATGCAGATTAGCTCATCTAAAAGAATTTTAGTGAAGAATACATTTAGGGATGAGGTGACAAAAACATATCAGAGAGGTAGGAGGCTTGTTTTTTCTCCAAACATTGTGGAAGGGGCCAAGCCTACATCAGCAGAACAGAGATCACCACCACAACATGAGGCACATTTGCATGATGAGGAGCATATCCATCTTGACACTAACATGGTAGACTTGGAGGTGAATGAGGAGCACATATCAAAAAAGGAGGTCATCATGGATAGAAGTTGAGATCAGAGAAATAAATGATATCTTCTCCAAGGCCAACTTCTTGATTTCATTCCTAGAGCAGGAGAACATGCAATTGAGGGTAAATCAACTAATTTTGAATAGGCATAAAGTTGATGCTAGAAAAGAGGATGTAAAGGGAAAAGAAATAATCAATATAGATTATTAATATGAGCATGAAGAGCAGGTTAGAAGGAATATTCCAAGAACTAGAGGCCTAAAAAGGGTACTTCAGCAACAAAGAGAGGCATTTCCACCAAAGACACAAATGACAGTGGATGAGCTCATACTAGTAGACATTGAGAAAGATAGGGAGTATTGTCTTGATAGGGACAATGGTCATTTGGAAAAGATCCTGAAGAGGGATAATAAGAACAATAACATTCAGAGACACATGGCCATGCACTATTACAAGAGAAATTAGGTGTCTCAAGAAAAAAAACAAGCAATTGGAGGCAAAACTCAAAGTAACCCTAATGGGGGAAAAGGATAAGGGAAAGTTGGATTTTCTTGTTGATGCTTCCCTCATAGCATAGAAATTCATCTCAGTGATTCATGGAGTAGTTCTGGAGCCATTTTGGGGAAATTTGGAGAAAATTTGGAAACTTTTGAAGAATTTTGGTTTTTTGCAGTGTTTGACACAGTCACTAGGTAAAAAACACAGCATGCCCCACGTGGCACTTTTGATGGGGGCATGTAAATGATTTTTTTTTTGCATTTATGGATTTATAATCAGTTCTGCATCACTTCTAGCCCCTGGGAGCAGAGTTTCAACAATTCTTGGCAGGTGAAAAGGCCCCAAAACCACCTTTTTACCCTCTTTTTGAACAACTCGCTGTGCTTCTAGAGTACTTGTGGGAGAATGAATTTTTGAAGAGCTAGGAGCAATAATTTTTTATTCTTGAGGAATATATCGTGTAGCCAACATGAATATATTTCTATAGCATCTTTTAGATCAGCATTTGGACCTCGGGAAGGCCTCCAAAATTCACTTCTTCCAAATTCGTTGCGTTTTCTCCTCGTATGTTGTGCTTTTGCCTCATTTTGTTGTGTTTTTGCTTGAAAGTCAATTTTCTTTGTCGAGTTTGTCTAGATTTGACCTCCATTGATTTAATTTGTCATTTTTGATGTTTTAATGATGTAATCATGTGTAATTATGTTGGTTAGAGTAAAAATTAGGTATATGCATGCCTGTAAATGTCATTTTTGGTCAAAGGTATTGGTTTTCCTATACTGGGGAGAGTCTTGCTAACCTACCTAGTCTTTAGGTTTTAGGTGAGAGAGTCATGTTATTAGTTCCTCCACTCAAGTATTCAAACCTTGAGAGAGGGGAAATGGTTTTATGTCTATATGTATGCATTTCCTAGTCATTTTGATGGTTGGACATCAGAGGTTTGACACTGTTGTAGCTTGTGCTTCAACTTTTATTCAGAAATTCAAAGGACCATTTGCAACTATTATCTAGGAATTCATGTGCAGTGAGTTTTTTATGTTTTATTTTCTCTATTATAGTCTTGTATAAATGATATGTGTATTCTCTTTCCATTCCTTGCTTTCTTCAGTGATCTTCCTAAAAGTTTGATAAGCATAATTCTTCACAAGCTCTGTTTTGTTTTGGAATATCATTTTATGTTTACTTCCTTTAGATTTATTGAATTCATGATGCATGCTCATTAATATCCTCTCCACTCCTTCAAACCCTACATTACACTGACAAAACCCTAAACCCATCACTAAAGCATTGCAACCTTGTTCCTTTATATATTTGTAGTTTTAATCCTTTAATACATTTACCTAGCTACCAGGTTTCATCCCTGATTTAGCATTAAAACCATCAATTATTCAAAACCCTAGAGCTAACCTAACTATCTTAAAATATACTCCTCATCCATTCAAACCCTTTGGTTGTGATTTCATAGAGAGATCCCTCTCTGGTTTGGTAGGTCAAACTACCAAACGGAAAGCTTGGTTTGAGGTTACCTCTATTGACATCCTTTCATAAGCCTTGGGATGTTGTGGAGGCTAACAAAATCCAAAATGAAAAAATGAAAAAATCTAGATACTTCATAAATTATTAACATACCTTTGGAGGCTTGAATGGTTAATTAGGAGGAAAATCAATAGTAACCATAAATACACCCCCTGCATAGACTATCAGGAGGTCCCATAATCGTGGCTTGCCACAAAAACATATCATTAGCCATGGTACCTACAAAGAAACTAAAATATTGTTATACAAAACCCTCAATAATTACAATCCCCTACATATAAAAACTATATTAATTTGTTTAAAATGTTGAAAGAGGTATTTCTAAGGTTCTTGGAAAAAGACATAATGAATATCCAACGTAAGAAAAACTTTGACAAAATTAAATATTACTAGGCTTTTGTAGGTATCATCAAGAAAAAGTATACAACACCTCATGAGTTGTTATATTTAAAAAACACATGTTCATTTCTAGATCATAAACAATATATATTTGTCATTGCTTCCAGGAATAATTCCTTGCCCATCTATTGAAAAATTAATGCAGAAAAGCCCAAATTAGCAGTGTTCTTCATATATAGAGAAATCAAGACCTTCATAAAATTCCTACAAATATTCACACTTTCAGACGTATTCATAAGGTTCTATTACAGTATGAATGTATCTATGATGTCAATGCTTCAAATCACAATTAACTCTGCATAAATTTCATAAATACTAAGCATAAATATTACAAAATTGTCAATAGTTCACCAATTGTCAAATATCAATTTTAAATCATTTGTGATATTCTAAGCTGATTTTTGAATATCATGACTTGAAAACAAACCTTTTAGCCATTTCAAGCACTTAAAAGTACCTTAATTTCATCTTCTTCAACTGAAATATCAACATCAGGGCCATGAAGAATCTATAATGAAGCTTCAAAATATGACTTGTTGTGAAAGATATGGCTTCCATTCCAAAGGTTGTCAAGAATCTATCCACATAAAATAATAAAGCATTCTACTACAAGGAAAATGTGACAACACTAAATCAAAATTACTTTTTTTCCTTTGGTTTTTCCTCATCTTCTTCTCCCATTGAGAACCTTCCTCACTCGTCAAAGAATAATTTTTTCTTCTAGTTGTGTTCTCGAGAGATATCGCAGGTATATTTTGTATGAAAGTTCGACAAAAGTGGCCAGCAGGTTTCTTGCTTTCCTTTTTGGAGGTGATAGTCCATGCTATAAAAAACATTTCTATGTATTTTCATTTTCGAAACCATGAAATAGAAACTTATGCATTCTTTCTTTGGAAAAATAAAATCAATTAAAATTTGCATACCATTCACCCTATCAAATTATTGTCAATCCAAAAGTTGCAAAAAATAAGATACCATTCACCTTAAAATACCCCTTGGATCAGATGCACAAATTTCAAGGCCCATACAACACATATATATCAATATAGACCAAAATAAGAAAGCAGAGTGCCATCACCCTTCCAATCTACTAGAAGGACATATCTCAATAAATTTGCAAACAATTTGAAAACCAACCACCATCACTTATCCAAAACCCTTTACAGATAGTAATTATTGTTAATTTCGTTTTGTGAAAGGAAATGCCCAAAATATGATTGAGGAATTAATTATCAGTAATAACCAAGTGAAATTTAACTATTGTATACCTTATGCGTATGGCAAAAATATAAATACTTCCATAAAGACTCTGATGGCACATTTGAACTACATACTCTGATTTATATGTCCAATTTAAAAAATAGGAAATCCAACTACCACACAAACATTTCAAATAAAATGCACTTCATCTGTTAGACATAGCTATGGTGTAAATTTGTTGACTTGAGTGAGAAAAAACCATCCTAATTGAACCTCATGCCATTAGATCCATAATATCCTTTCTAGCAAGCGAACCATTAATCTAAAAATTCAAGGAAAACATTAACATTAGTGAGAAGAAGCACATACTTATCTGCAAAACATATTCATGAAAAAGGAACCAACTCTTCTTTATTTTCATAATTAAATGGACCAACTTCAGAGGAACCACAATATAAGGAATCCATCACAATCGTTGAGGTAAGGGATGCCCTTATCTTAAAATTGTATATATGTGTTGAGGTAAGTGGTACATATAGCTATATATGTATTTAATTATATTGCTTTTTCTGGAGGAAATACCAAATTAATGTTTGACTGAAACACAACTACAAAAATATGAATAGCTAGTGAAAGAAACTTATTCCAAAAATCAGGTAGCAAAAAAAGGTTGAGTTATCTCAAACATTCACGATTTGAATTATTCACTAGACCTAAAGCCAAAAAGTACAAAATTAAAATCAGATTCATAATAAAAAAAATCAACAAAAATATGACCAATAACTATTTATAAATGATCCAACATATGGAAATACATCAGGAAAGTGAAATTAGAATGTTTTGAAAATTAACCTTGTTCAAAATTTTCAAAAAATCTGAAAAAATCTTGTAATCACTTTCTTCTAATTTGTATGCATCATTCCTAGAATTGCACTATAAGTTTGTGATTGCTATAACATAATCAAGTTGTACAAAAGCATGATCTTTCAAATCATACTTATACATGTGTTTCCCCTTTATTCTAATATACCAACATAATTGAAGCTCAATGCCTTCTAATCTATACAAAAGGTCGATGTCAGTATGGTAATCAAATACCATATTACCATCTTTCTTACTTATTCTTTGAACCCTTCCAATGTACCACATTCCACAAGAAACACCTTGTTTTGTTCTTTGAGGAACATATTTTCTTGCAGTACGTTCAGAGGGGGGAATTGAGTTGTTTTCAAACAACACCCCACAATCTGATCCAATTCAAAATCCAATTGAAACACCCTTTTGTAGAGCCTTCCCATACTGCCTAAAGTAGACCCCATTTCTCACTTTCATCAACCTATCTTTGGATAATGTTGGATTTTCACTCAAATAACTAACAAAACATGCTTTGAACATATTGTTACCATCAAGTTCTACCACTGGTTTTATAGTTTTTCTTACATTTTCATTAATGGAATCTAAAATTTCATCCAACTCATGTCTCTACTCAATTTCCATTATTTTAAATTCACTTTCATTTTGTACCAAAGAAGAGGAATATTTAAATATAGAGTTGGAAAATTTCAGTGGAGAATCATCAACTACTTCATCCATAATTTTTAATGTTGGATAATATTTATCCTATGTCCATGGTTTAACCCACCAAGAGGATTGAGTGTAATTTTCTAGTTTCATTCCAAGAGTTCATAAAATTTCTTCTGCATCCTTCAATCCAATCTTAATGGCTTCTATAATTTTAGCATATGTGGATATTGAATCATATTGTGAAAATATGTCAATGTTTTGTATTTCTTCTTGGTGCAATTTATTCGAAATGTTTTCTTGCTTCTTATGAGATTTATTAAAATGAATCCCTTGGGGATTTGATTCTTCTTCAACAACTCTATTAAGGTTTCCAATGACATGAAGAAAGTTAGTAAAATCATAGGCCCTCTCCACTCCAACCATCCCACCAAATTTTCTAAATAATTTCTCACATACATCTGACCCAGTTTGGTGCAAAACACATGGAAAGTTAGAGTATTGGTCTCGAAATAATCTCATCAGAAAAATTGAAAAATGGCAAGAAATTTTCACATCTTGATATGCCTCTATGTTGATGGAATTTATGTTGAAATTAGTATGATATTTTTTTTGTACCCAACATAACCATAATGTGAAGAAATGATGAACTCGTGAAGTATTTCACACTCTTTCCCAAAGGCTTAAACTATGATACATAAATATGTCAATGTAGTCAGCAACAATCATTAGATAAGTCTTTGTAGCTAGTGTCCTCTCTAACTTTCCACTTTGTGTACTTCTCAACTCTTTAAAACACCTTTGAACATGCCTTGAAGCAATGCATTATGCAGAACCCCAATTTTGTCGATCCATCCTCTCTATATCTTCACACTTAATCTTGTGATCATCCACTTTAAAAGTGTGATAAGCCATTATGACATGACTAAAACTTATGTACTCATTTCCTAAAACCAATTCTCATCATCCTCTAAACAAAGGATTCACTAGCTTCTTGTCATTGTGGATGTAATCTTTGTCATTAAATCATGTTACATTTCAACCATTGTACAACCAAGTTATCCTCCACCCTTCCCAACGAATTGATATCGAATACCTAATGTTGAATAATAATCCTTCAAAATAAGTTATCTTCTTCTACAATCTACATATGAGGAATGACCAACAAAAGGTCCCAAATTGTTTTCTACGTGTTTATTCCACATAGATTTTACCTTTTCCCATTTTTTATAAATAAAATTTTTATTTAATTTATGGCATGTTGGATGAACAACCACAACCAAACACAGAATTTTTTCATGTAAAGGGTTTGTAATAATAACATGTGCATAGTGACCAATAATTTTTTTTTTAAGAGAATTTGTTGTAATCTCATAGCCTACATCTCTCTCGCCAACTATTGCCAAGAAATATGATTGGCATTGATGTTCTTCTTTCATGCCACAAAAACCCCACCAATGTATCACTTTTTTCTAGCCACCTAACATATTTGTTCACAATTGTTTCATCTTCAGCAAGGCATATAGGAATTGGGCCTATATATCATGTTTGGCTTTATAAGAAACATAAAATTTTCTAACTGCCTCAAAAATGTGCTCGTGAGCCCCTGGTATATATTTCAGTGAATTTCTGACTTGCCTTAAAGTTGTAGATATTGAAGGACCATCTGGATTCAAGCTAATAAAGCTATGTAATCTAGGGCCTCTCCATAACTTTATCATCTCATAAAGGGATTTTCTGGATGTACTATACCTTCTCCCTACTTTTCCATGCATCATGTTATGAAATATATCCTTGAAAAATACCCAAACTGCATATTTACGTTGTAATTTTCCTTGCTTATGTTCCTCACACGCATCCTTGCAAAAACTAAATACATCCTTCCTTTCTGTTGATTCAAACAAAATTTCCTTTAAGGATATCATTCTAATAGAGAGTGTAGAAACCTTTTTCCTCTCTCACCAAATAGCTCTCATTGTTGATATAATCTTAGCATTTGTAACCATTGCAACATTATTCAATTAATGTGTGTCAAATACTCCAATATTCTACATTTTCTTGTATCTCGTTCACTTATTTTATTGGTGCAACTTGATTCATGATATGATTGCATCCTGAAGTCATTACTTTCTGTAACCAACTTACAAAATCTACATGTTAATGAATCAAATGAGATCCATGTTTCAAACCCCTCTGGAAATGAATATTCCTATATGTACCATCAATACAACACTCAATACCCTCATAACATAGCATGATCTTGGTATGCTTCTCTATGACCCATAAATTTCCACCCCTTTGATCCTCCATTAGGACATTTGTTTCCAATATTTCCCCATTTCTATCAATATAAGGATAAAAATACACCCAACATTGTTGTAACAATGGATATAATTTAGCTATAATAATATTACAACACAATTAAAAAAATAAAAATAAAAATTAAGATAAATAAAATAATATACAAATTCATAATCAAGTTTAGTCTAAAATGTTAATTAAACATTAATTAACACACCTGAAGTAGAAGGATTTGGACTTGTAGAACCCCTGTGTAATACAGGTGGTGATGATTACACTAAGAACCTAATCAAAATTTGTTGGGACTTATCATTGGTAGGCTTCTTAGGTCTCCCAGCCATGCCACTCCTCAACCCAATCTCCTCATGTGAATCCTCATTTGTATTAGTAGTAATGTGCTTATTTTATTTCATGTGTTCATTTAGATAACTGAAAATATTACCACTTGTTGGCACTAAATAAAACCATTACTTCTCGCTGAATGGTGGTATTTTTTAATCCATAATTTCATCACGTATCTTAGCCATTGTACAACCTTCTCGACACCTAAGCATTCCAATGACATATTTCTCTTCATTGGTAGCAATGTTATAAGACAACTCCATTTGTTTTTGCACATAAATAAAAGAAAAAGTAACTAAAACTTCACAAACATATTGGTTTATTATAAGACAAATATCAAGGAATCAAGGTATGTACTTTCAATTCAAAGATCCACAAAACATGAATAATGTTTTGAAACCAAGTCCAAAAATAGAAGAAAAGAGATATCAACGCCTTAGAAATAAGCCACTTCGAGGGGGCAACCTCCAATACATTACATGAATGAACGATTCTTGGATGATACAAATTACAAAACCTCCTTTCTATATATAGGATTCCATGGGGCCACAATGTAATCTTAGTGGGGCCACAATGTAATCCTAGCCGACCTAACAATAATAATTTAAGGGCACAATAATAACAATATAGGGGTTACAGGGGTACAATAATAACAATAAGGGGGTTACACTAACAACAATAAGGGACTATACTAGTAATATAGGGACCTAACATGCCCCTCTCCTTCAAAAAAGTGTTGTCCTCAACGCTTGAGTAGCTCTGGGTGCTTCTGTATAAAATTCTCATCCCCCCATGTAGAATCTTCAGTGGGTAAGTTCTTCCACTTGATGAGATACTCTGAAATTGATCGATTCCGTAGTTGTCGAGTTCTTGTTTCCATGACCGCTTCTGGTTCCAATATGATTTTTCCTTACTCATCAAGTTCTGGCAATATTGTTTGAACTGGAAGATTTTCACCTATAACCTTCTTTAAGCATGAAACATGGAAAACTGGATGTACTCGCGAAGAAGCAGGAAGCTCCAATTTGTATGCCATAGTACCAATCTTTTGCAACACCTTGTAAGGACCAGAGTACTTTGGCGATAATTTATTATCCTTCTTTGCTTGCTTGAGGGACATTTGTTTGTATGGTTGTAGCCGTAAAAATACCCAATCTCCTACATCAAAACTTCTCTCGCTACGATGTTGATTTTCCTGTTGTTTCATTCGATTTTGTGCCAAATTCAGGTTATCCTTTAAGAGTTGGAGAACTTCTTGCTGATGCTCGATGTGATCTTCCACTGCTTGAACCTTCGAATTTTCTCTTAAGGATGATGTGATGGATGGTGGATGATATCCATAAAGTGCCATAAATGGGGTCATTTTTGCTGCAGTATGGAAGGAAGTGTTATACCACCATTCAGCGAGAGGTAACCACTTGACCCATTGTGTTTGTTTATCAGATACAAAACAACGAAGATATCCTTCCAAACATTTATTTACTATCTCAGTTTGACCATCAGATTGAGGATGATAAGATGTGCTATGAGCTAATTGAGTACCCAAACAAGAAAATAACTCCGTCCAAAAATTTCCAGTAAAAATGGGATCTCTCTCACTCACAATAACCCTTGGGCTTCCATGTAGCTTTTGAATTCTGTCCATAAATGTAGTAGCAACTGTACTTGCTTTAAATGGATGAGATAATGCACAAAAGTGTGCATACTTGGTAAGTCTATCAACTACCACCATGATGACACTTTTTCCTTCGGACTTAGGTAAACCTGTGATAAAATCCATTGAAATCTCCTCCCAACGTTGACTTGGAATGGATAAAGGTTGTAGAAGTCCTGGGGTCTTAATTGTTTCCACTTTATTCTGCTGGCAAATCAAACATTCCGCCACAAACTTTCGAATATCAGATTTAAGGCCATCCCAAAAAAAATCTTTCTTCACCCTGTGGTAAGTTTTTAAAAATCCTTAGTGTCCTCCTAAAGGAGAAGTGTGCAATTCCAGAAGAATCTTTTGTTTTAGTTGGGAATTCTTACAAAGATATAAGCGATCTTTGTACCATAAGGAATCATTTTTCCAACTAAATGTATAAGATGTACTAGGATCTTGCTGCAACTTTTGAATGAGTGTCCATACATCTTTTTCCTTCTTCCATTCATCTCTTGCTTCGGTTATCCAATCTGGTTGGATAATAGAAATGGCACAAAGAAATGCTTCCACCTCTTCATTCTTTCTTGAGAGTGCATCTGCAACAACATTAAGCTTTCCTTTTTTGTAGATTATTTCAAAGTCATACCCAACATCTTTGTGACCCATTTTTGCTGCTCTTCTGAAGATAGTCTTTGTTCCAAAAAGTGTTTAAGACTATCATGATCAATTTTTACCTTGAAGTGTCTTCCCATTAGGTAAGTTTGTCATTTCTTTAGTGCATGCAGTATTGCTAACATTTCCTTCTCATAAATAGGTTTCTGTAAATACTTTCCTTTGATTGGACGACTTTCAAAAGCAATGGGTCTTCCTTCCTGCATTAAAACTGCACCAATTCCATTTCCTGAGGCATCACATTCCACAATAAAGGTTTTTGTGAAGTCCGGCGTAGCTAAGACCGGTGCTAGGCACATTGCCTCTTTAAGATGTTCAAAGGCCTTAGTTGCTTCAGGAGTCCATGAAAATGCATCTTCTTCAATAATGTTGTTAGAGGTGCTGCTATTCTCCCATAATTCTTAACAAACTTGCGATAATACCCTGTTAACCCGAGAAATCCTCGCAACTGCTTTATGGTTGTGGGGACTTTCCATTCCTTAATGGCTTTAATTTTGTTAGGGTCTACTCTAACACCCTCGTGAGATACAATATGACCCAGATATTCCACCTCTTGTACTCCAAAGAAACATTTGGATTTTTTTGCATATAATTGTTTCTCCTGCAATAGTTTGAGCACCCTGTCAACATGTTCAACATGATCCTTCCAAGACCTGTTGAGATTAGTATATCATCAAAAAATACTAGCACAAATTTTCTAAGGAAGGGTTTGAAAATGGAATTCATCAACCCTTGAAATGTAGAAGGTGCATTGGTAAGGCCAAAAGGCATTACCAAAAATTCATAATGACCCTCATGAGTTCGAAATGCTGTTTTTGGAATATCTTCAGTCTTCATTCTAATTTGATGATATCCCGAACGAAGATCCAACTTGGTAAAATAAATTGCTCCATGTAATTCATCCAATAATTCATCAATCACAGGAATGGGAAATTTATCTTTAATGGTGAGCTTATTGAGCTCCCTATAATCCGGACACATTCGCCATGATCCATCCTTCTTGTATACCAATACTACAGGATCAGAGAAAGAACTTTGACTAGGTTGAATTATACCCGCCTCTAACATTTCTGCAATCATATGTTCAATTTCGCTCTTTTGGAAGTAAGGATATCTATAAGGCCTGATGTTTGGAGGAACACTTCCTGGAATCAAATGAATAGCATGATCATGATCAAAAATAGGTGGGAGTCCTTTGGGAGTTTCAAACACCTTGGAATGATTGTCCAAGACTTTTTGGAGATCTGCAGAAATAGATGATTTTGATGTTGGAACTTCTAGTGAGAATAATTGTGCAATTACACCTCATTTTTCTTTCTTTAGAAGCTTTGTCATGACATTAGAGCTTATTATCTTTCCCGGCTTCCCTGCAATACCCCGTAATTCGACTTCCTTTCCTTCTGAAAAAAATTTCAAGAAAAGTTCTTGAAAATTGAAAGCTACTGTCCCCAAAGATTGTAACCATTGTACTCCTAGTACAACATCAGCACCTCCCATAGGAATGGAAAGCATTGGACTAGTCAATACATATTCCCCCATGGTTAGCTTGATATTATGGCATTTTCCAGAGAAATTTATAGTTCCTCCATTCGCAACCATCACTTGACATTCTGGTGCTGGGTATAGGAAACAATTCAATTCCTTGGCTACCTTACAATGAATAAAATTATGGGTACTACCTGAATCAATCAACACTATTATCTTTTTCTTCTTGATATGTCCTTCTATCTTGAGAGTTTGAGGAGTGGTAATTCCTACCAATGCATTACACGATATGGTCAGACTCATTTCTTCCTCTTCTAGGGTTGGTTCCTCGTGTATATCCTCTTCTTGTTCATTTTCTTCTTCCTCTTCACAATCTATGTAAAATAATTTCTTCTCAGCACACTTATGACCTTTAGTGTATTTTCTATCACAACTGTAGCAAAGCCCTTTTGATATTTTTTCTTCCAATTGTTGTGGTGTCAACCTTGTAGGTTGTGGAAATTTAGGAGTAGCAACACTTCCCTCTTTATAGAAGTGAGTGGTAGGCTTCCTTGTCGCCATAATTTTACATTCAATTTTTCTTGCCAACCTGAATGCCTTCTCCATTGAATTAGGTTCCAAAACATGAACTTAATGTTGGATGTTATCCTTTAAAGTCCCCATGAAGAGATCAATCCTGTGTTCCTCTGGAATATCAATTACCTTTATATTCAATTTTTGGAAATCCTCAGTGTGCTCCCCCACTAAACGCTTTTGTTTGAGATTTATCAATTGGCTAAAGAAGGTGTTGCTCTTTGTATCCTCATAATGTGCTATCATTTCCTCCGTAAAAATTGACCAAGTGACAATTTTTTTATGGGAGCAAAGCCATCAATACCATACAAATGTATTTTAATCTAAATTTAAAGTTGCAATGCGTACCTTTTGTGTGTTTTGCGCATTGTTGAGATCAAAATATTGCTCCATCTGTAATATCCATGTTACAGGATCCTTTCCATCAAACTTCCTCATATCCATTTTTGGAATATGGTGGTTATTCCCACAAACATTAGAGTTTATGAAATCATGATTAACATTTATTTTTTTCTCATCATGAGTTTCCTCTACTATATTTTCACCATTAGGAAACATTTGTTGTATCAACTTTGTCAAACCTTCGATGTCTACTTTTAGATAATTCTTCATGTTTTCCATTTTTTCATTGATCTTAGCTTCCATGTCATCCATATTAGCTTCCACGCCATCCATCTTAGCTTCCAAACCATTCATCGTAGATTCCATGACTTTCTTCAAACCATCCATTTCATTTTTTGTTGCTCTTTGTGATAGCGAAATTTGGTGCACTTTCTCATGGACTTTTGATATCTCATGTTGCATTTATTTATCTTCGTGAGTCATAGTAGAGCCTTCTGAAGGCTTAATGGGTGTTGAATTATTTTTATGAGGCATTTTAGAACCCAATACTTATATCTATGCTCAATAGGCCTTTGGAATCACCTATAACTAATTTTTCAAAAAAGACTTATGCAATTTGAAAAAAAAATACACACCTTTTTCTTCATTTTGAGGAGCTCGATATTGAAACTGATCTATCTCTGTGATTTTGGATCTTTAATATCTGAAATTTGGCCTTAAAGTAGCCCTCTAAATATTCTTTCAAATGCCACAAGTTTGACTTGATTTGGATTCTTGAAGACAAAGTTATCCCCAATCTCCTATGATGACCTAATTATGGACTAGTTCAGTAGAGAAAAATTGTATGACCTGCCACGTGTCAATGCTTTTTCCTTTAGCTCTGAAATTGATATAGTGAAAAATACAGTCTGTTTTTTTGTGGCCACTTTTTACCAAATTCCAATATGATTCTTAGAGAGACATCTATGAATATTTTCCCATGATCACCTCTTTGAGATGAAATTTGGGAGCCTGCAAAAGACCTAACTTCCACATACCATATCTCCAAAAATATTGCGAACCAAGCTCTAAAATTTTGTGAAGATCTTCCTCGGGATTTATTATTCACTCCCTAAAACTTACAACTTTTGAATCTTTGTAGAAACAAAGTTATAGCGAAAATTCCATGATGACCTGTTTAGGTTAAATTCAGGTGCCTGCAAAAAGACCTAACTGCCACAGATCATATCGCCGAAAATATTGCAAACCAAGCTCTAAAATTTTGCGACGATGTTCCTCGGGATTGCGGCTTTGCAATCTAACAATTTCAGCTTCTAAACCTTCGTAGAAAAAAAATTATAGCTAAAATTCCACGATGACCTGTTTGGGGCAGTGAAACCCTATAATCTAAAGCTCTGATACCAAATGTTGTGAAACCAGCTCCAAAAATAGAAGAAAAGGGATATCAATGCCTTATAAATAAGCCACTTCGAGGGGGAAACCTCCAATACATTACATGAATGAAAAATTCTTGGATGATACAAATTACAAAACCTCCTTTCTATATATAGGAGTCCATGGGGCCACAATGTAATCTTAGTGGAGCCACAATGTAATCCTAGCCGACCTAACAATAATAATTTAAGGTAACAATAATAACAATATGGGGGTTATAGGGGTACAATAATAAAAATAAGGGGGTTACACTAACAACAATAATGGACTATACTAGTAATATAGGGACCTAAAAAATAACTCTTACTATTGTGATGAAACACGTTGATTTAAAATGTACTATCGATGGTTTCCTAAAATGGAACTAAAACTAAAAAAAACAGAGTACTAAAACATATTTGAGAGTTGATTTATTGATTCAAACACTGAAAAAATTATAATCTAGATTAGGCCCTAGATATGCCTCAATTTTGGCCTTATTTACATCATTTTTTGGTATCCTAAAGAGGTTGAAACCAAACCCTCATAGCTTTTACCATTCGCTGGTGTGAAATAAATTTTATTCATTTTATTTTTCGATGGTATCTAGGGCTTGTGAGAGATAAAGCCATTTTTTATGTTTTGGAGACACCAATGGATAATGATAGTTTTTCATCTCTCATATAAATGACAGTCTGTGTGTGAATGGAAGGATTTCCATTTTTTGTAAACTATGGCTTGTACTTAGATTGTTGATATTTAATTGTAGTGACTGTGTGTGTGTGAATGGAGGGATTTAGTAATTTACATTGTTTGTTAATAATGTCTTGTACTTATATTTATGCCAGTCCCATGAGATCCATCACTTTAATAGTTGTCAAATTGAATTTCATGGATATGCCTTATAGAAAATCTCCAAGTACTAACGTTTTCACCACAAATTTGGTTCACCATTAAAAATGAGGTCTAGGCATTAAAATAAAAGTCACAAAAAATATGAGGTGCCTTTCCAACCATAAATTCTACATTCATCACTCTGTTTCCAAAAGAGAAAAAATCACTCAATCCCTCCAAATTCCAAGCTATAGGTCTATGTTATGGAATTTAAAAAATAAGATGACGGTGTTGCACTAGTTGTTGTTGCAATACACTCATTATAGCCTATAGATCTAGTCACCTCTTAAGGTTTCCATCTCACACTTCTACTAGATATAAAAATGGTGGGTTTTTACAATCAAGGGCTCTATAGCTTGGCTTAATGAGGTTTTTTACTTTTCAACTTCTACTATATCTACTTCGTTCGACCACCAAAAAATTGTGACGTCCATATTTTTTCACTAGTGTGGTTGATTACAATCAAACTGCAAGATGAAAAATTTTGTGTTGGGGCCCTTGTTTTTGTTTAAGTTTTGAACTTTTGGCCAAGACATTTTGAACTATGACTCTTTTTGAGTTGCGGAATACATGCACATAGCAACCGCGACCGCGCCGCAGCGACCAGGAGTTGCGGAGCTACCAAGGTGGCGCGGAAGCACTTGATAACTGAAGATCGAACAGAGATAAGTGCAGATGAAAGAAATACAGCAGAAAACAGGAAGTGGAACATGCAGACATCAGAAGAGAAGTCGGGAAAAGCCAAAGTGAAGACACAGAGAAGAGGCCAGTCGTGACGAGCGGGTGAATAAAAGGCGATCACCCGGCTGAAGAAGAGGTTGGTTGATTGGTTATCGTTGAGAGTTGGATGGATGCGCAGAGCAGCCGCAGAAGGATCAGACTTGTTCTTTCTATGGGTTCCTACTTTCTATGTTCTTCCCTTCTGTTCTCAGACCCATCTGTATCTGACTTGTGAGTTATCAGAGAAGAAAGCTATGTAACCATGTATTCAGCCAGAAGAATAATATAAGGAGGGATTGCTGTCTTAATATGTTGTTCATGCGTTCTGATGTGTTTACACTGCTTTAAAAATTTTAAGTTGCGACTATCTGAATACTTGATTAGTGATCATGCATGTGTAACTTGGTATATGTGATGGATGCACTTTCTTTCTTTGGTTGCGGGTTTATTCCTTACCAGTGATCTCATCCCCTTATGCATGTGGTCGCGGCACGCCTCGAGTGAGACGCACTGCTCTCTCATAGTAGGGTGAAAATGCCGGCGTGTACCTAGACTACTCCGGACCCCTTGTTGGCCACAACTCTTGAACCTGGGTCTTGCCCCCGAGACCTGACTTTTCGCCAACAAATGGTTCCGTTGCCAGGACCTGCATGTTCTGAGGGGATCTATATCATGGTCTCGAGGATTTTTGAAGGAGAAATACGGCGATGGTGGGATGATCATCTTGACCATTTTATTACTCAGCAAGCAGAGCTGATCAAGAAGAAGGAGGCGGCGGTCAGGGAGCTTGTTCTTTTCTCTGACTCAGCTAGTGATACGTACGAAATTTTCTGGGGAAGGTTCCCCACGGATCTTTACAACTGGTTGCGGAGGTTACGAGCGACGCTGCCCCAAGAAGGCTTGCGGAAGATAAACCGTAGGTGGGCGCACGAAGACCTGGTAGCTCTGCATCGGGTAGACACTGAACTCACCCGTGCAGTGGATTTTTGGGTAAGGACCACGTTGGAAGGATACGCTGTGGAGTTTGCTGCTGAGTGTTACCAATCCTTCTCGAAGGCTGAGGCTGTTTTTCACTCAGGGTTGAGGGGGAAGCTGTTGAAGGAGATTCCCCTGTGGATCAAAGCCCTAATGGTGGACGAAGGGTTGATTGAATTCCACAAAACGAGCATGGAAGCGTAAACCACCTGTAATGGGGGAAGGGTTGAGGGGACCGATGCTGTGTAGACAGTAAGGGTGGGGAGCGGGGGATGGACGTTGAGGCCGCATGCAAGTTGCGGGAGTCACGTGCGCATCGGCGGGCACAGATCGCCGATAGGTGGCGAAGAAGGGTAATGAGAGACTTGAAGAGAAGGGAGATCGAGAGGAAAAATCAGAAGGAGGCGCCTCAGAAGACGAGACCCATGGGTTTGGATACCCGGACAGGAGACGGGACAGCAGCAGACGTACAGTGGGTGCATGGGAGCCCAGCGACGCAAGAAAGAGCAGTAACGACTAGCAAGGATAATGGAAAGATGCAGCCCGAAGAGAGTTCCGATGATGAATGGCACAACATGATGCAGCAGATGTTCCAGGATCAGACGGCACCCACCCCTCCAAGCAGCCCTACGTCCCACCTTCCGCATGCCCAGGATCCCGACCTTCCCCTGGTACTTTATCAACCTCTAAGAAATATTTTTATTCAGTTACAAGCATTCAGTCAATCATCTAGTAGTTCAGTGGTGTCAGTAACGCCCAGTAGCAGCAGCGTTACTAGTAGTAGTAGTTTCCCTAGTGGGACCGTTACGCAACCAGGACCTGGAGGTTTTATCCTGGTTAATTCTCCGCAAGCATACATGGCTGGATCTTTCACCCAGTACCCAGAGTTCTCTGGCCAGGGCAACGACGACGTAGAACAACATTGGTATCTGTGCGAAGCCATCTGGAGGGCTCGCCAGACGCCTGATGCAGGGAAGTTAATAGAGTTCCAAACCACGCTCAGAGAGAGAGCTCTGCGTTGGTTCATCAAGTGGTCCGAGGCGCACCCTAACCCTGTAATCACGGACGTGAAGCGGGATTTTGTCCGTGAATTCAAGCTTCCCCAGACAGACCAGCAGGGCCTGTCAGAGCTGTGGGAAATTAAGCAGAAGGAAGGAGAAACCGCGTGGGAGTTGATGCGGCGATTTAAAGACATGATCGGGAAACTCAGTTATCCGATCGATCCAAACCACCAGAGGGACTGGTTCATCAAGGCTCTGCTCCCCTTGACACGAACCCCTCTCATGCAGCAGAAGATTGATAATCTGCAGGACACTTTGGAGCAGGCCATGAAGATTGAAGCCATGGCGGGATACCCCCAGGAATACAGGGGGGGGATGGCCCCGCAAGACCCTTCTCTGATAGGGTTGCAACATCAAATCGCCAGCTTGACCGAAAAGCTCAAGGAAATTCAGCCAGCGAGACCAGCGCGACCGAATGTTTGGTGTACTCATTGCCTGGTCGAGGGACACGTCGCAACCGAATGTCCTCGGTTGCGCGGCGCAGGAGTTGGGCCCTCAGTTGCAGCAATTCAGGGGGGTCCACCATCAGGGGGTGGCGCGGTGATGAACCCGCAGGGAGTCTACCAGCCGCAACAGACCTTTGTGGGGTTCCCACCGCAACTGAGTTCCTCCACCACAGAGTATTGCGAGATCTGTCGAACGCTGGGGCATCCACCTCGGATGTGCCCGATCCTACAGAAGTACTCCACGGTACCGAATAACGTGTATTGCGAATTCTTTGTGTCTACGACTCACACCACTGAGCAGTGCAGGGCGCTTGACGCTCTTGCGGATCGATTGGATCGACCCTCGTACAGGGTGAACGAGGCTACCAGGGGAAGAGGTGGCGGCATGCGGGGAGGCCGAACGGGAGGACGCGGTCCGGTGAAGTGCTACAAATGTGACCAGGAGGGTCATGTGGCTCGAGAATGTCCCCTTCCGCGATGACCCTGGTGTTCCCAGTGTCGGGTCAACGCCCATGCTACAGAAGACTGTCCGAAGCTCATCAAGAAGTGGGAAGAACGGGTGAGGCAGAGGGGAGCGAATCTGGTAAACTCAGAACCGCGCAGCACCGCAACCCCTGACATGCAGAATGTTGCGATAGTGACACGGGGTGGGAAGAAGACTGGAGACGATGCCCACGAGAAGGAGCCAGCCCGAGTGGTTCGGCCGGCATCCACAAAGAAGTTGATCAGGCCCGATGTCCAGAAGAAGTATTTCCAGGAGGCGGTTGAGGCATTCGCGCAATTGCGGAACGAGGGAGGGCTGGAGGAGCCCTGGCGGCTAGAATCCGGTGCGCAGGACGCCACAGATACTGTGTTCGAGGATGGGCTCCGGCTATTCCTCAGGATTGTTGATAACGCTGGGCTGCGGCAGCAACTCAAACATGTTTTAGACAGAGCGCTGCATGGGCACGCAGAACCCAGAAATCTGGTGGACGCTAGGCCTCAATACGTGCAACGTGTCAAGCAGAACAAGCAACGAACAGGCAAAGAATTCCGGCTTAACACGCAGGTCGCAGGATTCCAAATCAGTGACACCATGTTGGACTTGGGGTCTGACGTCAATATATTGCCACGAAAGACATGGGAGGCTCTTGGAAAGCCACGGCTCGCCTATTCCCCAATCCAACTCAGGATGGCGAACTAGTACTGTATTTTGCCAATCGGCCGACTCGAGGGTGTCGAGGTCGACGTTGCGGGGGTGAAGACATACACCGACTTTGAGGTTATTGATATCATGGGCGATAAGGACCCCTATCCTGCTTTACTTGGCATTGATTGGGCTTTTGAGAATTACGCGATCATTGACCTCAAAAAGGAGCTGATGATTTTTGAGGATGGGGAGGTAAGGGTCACTCAGCCTCTCGACCCGTATCAGGGTCCGCAATACACAGAACCGGTGGACAGTCGGGAGGATGCTCAGATGCTGGACCATCTCTACCAGATGACTGCAGGGAAGCGGGATGATTATATTAACCCGACCGCAACAGGCTCCATCAGTTGGCGGAGCGTGCAGAGCTCGGAGCTCGGATCCGAGCTTGCGTGGGAAGACTGGCAGCAAGGGGGGTATGAGACCACCACGTGGAGATGTGCCGCCATCGCTCAGGTCCGGTGGGTAGGGACTGAGATCCGCGGATACCCCACACTATCAAACATGCAAGCGGTGGATACTTTTATTGCCAAGGTGGAAGACCGGGTCCCTGAGGAAAGTCGAATACCACTTTTGGACGTGGCCTTGAATTCCACATCGGGACGATGGTGGAACAATCACCGCAACACTCTGTCGCGATGGGAGTGTGTGGTGGATGCACTACGGGCACGCTTCAAAGAGGATGAAGGGCCCTGCATTACACTTAAACATCATGGAGCTTCGAACCCGCGACAGCACTTGCGGGCGTGCGAGGAACAGTGGCGTAGCACCAGGTACCCTGAGGAGTTGTGGGTCCACAGGTTTGTCCACTCCCTGGGTACCACTCCCCAGGCCTGGTACCTGGAGGAAGAGCGGAAACGGGGAACCCGCTCCTGGCAAGTAGTCGCGGAAAAGTTCGTCCAGAGCTTCTCGTTCGAAGGGGAGACGGCGCAGGAATCTCAGGCCCTACAAGCTGTCAAGGAGGTTCTGTTTTTCCGCCATCCCGAGCCCGATGAGGGCCCGGTGGCGTCACGCTCCGGGGTCAAGAGCGAATTGGTTTGCCAACGGATTGACGGCGAACCGAGGGACGATAGTTTGGAGGACCTGAGGCATCTCTATTTTGACGAAAAGGAGGGCAAGCGGAGCGTCCGGGACGAGCCGACGACAGAAGGAGTCCATTTGCAGCCCCTAAATACAAAGAAGCTGAACATTGGAACGGAGGAGAAACCTAAGCTCGCAACGGTGGGAGATTACTGGGACGAGGAGACGACAAGAGAAATTTTCAGCCTCCTCCGGGAGTATGAAGATTTATTTCCGTCATCAGTTGCGGACCTGAAGGGGATCAAAGGGGATTTGGGCAAGATGCGCATCACACTGAAACCGGGAGCTAGGCTAGTGAAGCACCGACCCTACCGGTTGAATCCACGTATCAAAGAGAAGGTCAAGATGGAGATCGACAAGATGCTGGCTGCGGGTCTCATATTTCCTGTAGAAGAAGCTAAGTGGGTAAGTCCCATTGTCATCCAGAACAAGAAGGACAAAGCGGAAATCCGTGTCTGCGTAGATTATCGAAGTTTGAATAATGCTTGTATTCACGATCCATTTCCCACTCCCTTCAGCGACGAAGTTCTAGATCATGTCGCGGGAAACGAAGCTTATTCCTTCACTGATGGGTTTTCGGGCTACCATCAGGTGCGCATTGCCGAGGAAGACAAAGCAAAGACGACCTTCACAACTGAGTGGGGATCATTTGCATACCACGTTATGCCGTTTGGTCTGAAGAACGCACCGGCGGTGTTTTCCCGGATTGTCATTGCTGCCTTCCGGGAGTACATTCATAAGTTCCTGGAAGTCTATATGGACGACTGGACTGTTTACAGCCTGCTGAAGAAACATGCCTCTCTGTTGCGTGTTATGTTCGATCGATGTCGCCAGCTGTAGATTTCCTTGAACTTGAAGAAATGTATTTTTGCAGTACCATTCGGCACACTCTTGGGTCACGTGGTGTGTAAGCAAGGGGTCTGCGTTGATCCTGCCAAGGTCGCGGTCATCGTCCACATGGAGGCCCCCGAGACTGTGAAGCAGTTGCGGGCACTGCTCGGGCACACAGGATACTACAGGCGGTTTATCCGCAATTATGCCAAAATCACTGCCCCTTTGGAGAAACTGTTGCGGAAGTCAGAAGCATTTGAGTGGATTGCGGAGTGCAGAAAGGCACTCGACACATTGAAGGAGAAGTTGGTGACGGCACCCATACTGGTCCATCCCAACTGGGATAAGCAGTTCCATGTGCACATTGATGCGTCCGGAATTGCACTTGGCGCGGTATTGGCGCAACCCGGGGAAACGACGGTTGACCACCCCGTATACTTCGCCAGCCGACGGTTATCGAATGCGGAGAAGAATTACACCACGACCGAGCGGGAGGCGTTGGCGATGGTGTACTCTCTCCAGAAGTTCCGCCACTACCTTCTGGGTGGAAAATTTACATTTTTCACGGACCATTCGGCATTAAAATATCTGGTCAATAAGCCTGTGTTGGAAGGAAGAATCTGTCGATGGCTTCTACTTTTCTAGGAGTTCACGTTTGAGGTGATTGTCAAGCCTGGCAGGTTGAATGTTGGTCCCGATCACTTATCCAGGTTGGAGTCGGGAGAAAACGAAGGTCCGTTGGATGATCAGCTTCCGGATGCTGATCTATTTCGAGTTGAAGCCGTACCAGACTACCTGGCTGACATTGCCACGTATCTGACCACGGGACAGTGCCCTGAGGATCACACCCCGCTTCAGAAACGCCACTTGGTTGTCCGGGCGGCCGATTATCAATTGATCGCGGGGCAGCTGTACAAACTGGGCCTGGATGAGGTGTTGCGCAGGTGTGTTCTTGACCACGAGCGGGAAGCAGTGATGTGGGAATGTCACAGCGGTGTTGCGGGAGGACACGTGGGTGCGAAACCCACCGCAAGGAAGGTGCTTCAAGCTGGCCTATGGTGGCCGACGGTACATGCAGACTGTAAGGCCTATGTGAAACGTTGCGATATTTGTCAGAGGATGGGAAGGCCTTCGCACAGGGACGAGCTTCCGCTACACCCGGTGCATGTGTTGCGGCCATTTGAGAAGTGGGTTGTTGATTTCGTAGGCCCCATCGCACCAATCGCTCGCCATTCCAAAGCCCGGTACATCATTACCGCGACGGATTACCTCACACGGTGGGCTGAGGCAGCAGCGGTACGCGACTGCTCGGCAGAGACCGCTGCCCGGTTCATCTTTGAACACATCATCAGCCGCTTTGGCTGCCCACGGAGCTTGACAAGCGATCAAGGTACGCATTTCATCAATGCCACGGTCAAGTCGCTACTGGACACATTTATGATTCAGCATCATAAAAGCAGCCCATACCACCCGCAGGCCAATGGTACGGTGGAAGCCTTCAATAAGATTCTTGAAAAGGGCTTGACAAAAATTTGCAACGCTCAGCGGGATGATTGGGATGAGCGGCTACCAGCGACATTATGGGCTTACCGGACCACGGTAAAACGTTTGACCAACCAGACGCCTTTCCAGCTGGTGTATGGCCGGGAAGCTGTGATTCCCGCCGAGTTCACCGTACCCAGCCTTTTGATCGCAACGTCCCTTCACTTCTCAGAAGAGGCGTCTCTGAAGGAACGACTCCAGGAGCTGCAGGAGCTGGATGAGGCTCGATTTCTTGCGGAATTCCACCAGAAGGTTCAAAAGGCCAGACAGAAAGCATGGCACGACCGCCACATCAAAACTAAAGCTTTCCAAGTTGGCGGCAAAGTTCTCTTATACGACAGCCGGTTCCAGAAGTTTCCAGGCAAGCTCCAGATGCATTGGCTGGGACCGTACTTTGTCATCGAAATCCGCGACTCAGGAGCCGTTCGATTGGCACAATTGGACGGCACAGTTCTTCCGGGATGGGTGAATGGCGCACGCCTGAAGCCCTACCAGGAGTAGGTACTTCTCACTTTTCATTAATAACTCTCGCAACCGAGAGAACCCGTAGAGTAGCATAGTTGAATAACTCTCCCGCAACCGGGATGAATGTAGGTAGTCTTTTCCAATTGTCGGTACTTAGTCAAATAACCAGTCAGTTGCGGGAACATTACCGCAACCGACTGTGGTCCAGGCGGGCCAGTCCAGGGTGTCGCAGCGCCAGTCCAGCATGTCGCCGCTCCAGTCCAGCGTGTCGTGCACGAAGGATCCATCCTCGTGCCAGTGTCAGTCCAGGTCATTTCCGTCAGTCCCTTTGTCAGTCCGTAGGATTGTTCAGATTTGGTCATAAATTCCCTTAATGGACAGTAATAATACCGTAATCATTTGCCATCACCCGCAGTTCCCTCAGCCGTTGAGTCCGCCCATCTCCCCATGACGCCGTCAGCAACTGTCAGATTACACACAGGCCTGCGATTGATCGCACGATTATCGCAGGCAAGAAAGATAGCAAGAATTAATTGCCGTTATGAAGTCTCATCAACTCTGCGCGTGCCAGCAAATGGCCCAATTTGCATGAAGGCTATCAGCACAAGGATGACGGACCAGTTCAATTTGGAAGTTGCAGCGACTCTGGAGCATTCGCAGTATCAGAGCACTCAGCACCTCGCAGGAAGTTACAGAAGAATCGTCCAAGTCTATCAGAGACGCGCCAAGATGCCGAGAGCTCTTCTCGGTTCTGAACCGAGGAGCTAGATCGACGAATTCATGACTTGAGTCAACGAAAATTGACGAGTACGATAATGCACACGTATGGACGCGATTTATCGGAAAGGCCGGTAGGTTCCTCACCTCCATTGGCGGACGTTCATGGAACACCATTATACGCCGGGGAGCAGCTCTAACAGTCGAATGAAGGACGAATTCCGGGGCCTACAGCAGTCGACTTTGATGAATTTGAGGAGTCTTCCTGTCTTCGGCACCACTGGACCAGTTCTGCAATGTACCCGGTTCCTCCTTAGTCGGGTGCAGAACGGGTCCCTGTGGTTGAACGAAGAAATTTCGATACATGCAGCAGACATTAGTCGGCTTACGGGGCTATGCCAAACTGGTGCAGATGTCTCCTCTGCGGGGCAGACCTCCTCCAAGCGAGCCCGGAAGTCGGCTGAGGCAGACCTTTACACCAAGTATGGCACTCGCCGGGGTGGTAAAGGTGCCAAGATTGATTTGATAAATGTATCACAAATCAGGTTCGCTTGCTACCTGATTGCTAGCAATACCATGCGCCATTACACAAAGGGAGAGTGCACTCTGGACACAATTTCCATTGCCGAGCACTACGTCCAGGGAGCCAGGTTGAATTGGAGCGTGTTTGTGTTGAAGGAACTCTTCGCGGCTTGCGAAGACAACTACAAACGGACTACCAGCTTCATCTATGGGTACTTGCTTCTTATACGACAGCCGGTTCCAGAAGTTTCCAGGCAAGTTCCAGATGCATTGGCTGGGACCGTACTTTGTCATCGAAATCCGCGACTCTAGAGCCGTTCGATTGGAACAATTGGACGGCACAGTTCTTCCAGGATGGGTGAATGGCGCACGCCTGAAGCCCTACCAGGAGTAGGTACTTCTCATTTCTCATTAATAACTCTCGCAACCGAGAGAACCCGTAGAGTAGCGTAGTTGAATAACTCTCCCGCAACCGGGATGAGCGTAGGTAGTCTTTTTCGTTCCTTTGCAATGAGTCAAATAAACAGTCAGTTGCGGTAACAATACCACAACCGACTGCGGTCGGGGCTGGCCATTCCAGTGTGTCGCAGCGCCAGTCCAGCGTGTCACCGCTCCAGTCCAGCGTGTCGTTCACGAAGGATCCATCCTCGTGTCAGTCCAGGTCATAACCGTCAGTCCTTTTGTCAGTCCGGAGGATCATTCAGATTTGGTCATAAATTCCCTTAATGGACAGTAATCATACCGTAATCATTTGCCATCAACCACAGTTCCCTCAGCCGTCGAGTCCGCCCATCTGCCCATGATGTCGTCAGCAACTGTCAGATTACACACAGGCCTGCGATTGATCGCACGATTATCGCAGGCAAGAAAGATAGCAAGAATTAATTGCCGTTATGGAGTCTCATCAACTCCGCGCGTGCCAGCAGATGGCCCAATTTGCATGAAGGCTATCAGCACAAAGATGACGGACCAGTTCAATTTGGAAGTTGCAGCAACTCTGGAGCATTCGCAGTACCAGAGCACTCTGCACCTAGCAGGAAGTTACAGAAGAATCGTCCAAGTCTATCAGAGACGCGCCAAGATGCCGAGAGCTCTTCTCTCAGTTCCTGAACCAGCGCTAGATCGCCGAATTCACCGACTTGAGTCACTGGTCGGCAAGTATGATAATGCACCCTGTATGGACGCCAATTTGTCCGACCCGGCTGAGTTTCCTCATCTCCATTGGCAGACGTTCATGGAACACCATTATACGCAGGGGAGCAGCTCTAACAGTCGAATGAAGGACGAATTCCGGGGCCTACAGCAGTCGACTTTGATGAATTTGAGGAGTCTTCCTGTCTTCGGCACCACCGGACCAGTTCTGCAATGTACCCGGTTCCTCCTCGGTCGGGTGCAGAACGGGTCCCTGTGGTTGAACGAAGAAATTCCGATACATGCAGCAGACATTAGTCGGCTTACGGGGCTATGCCAAACTGGTGCAGATGTCTCCTCTGCGGGGCAGACAGCCTCCAAGCGCGCCCGGAAGTCGGCTGAGGCGGACCTCTACACCAAATATGGCACTCGCCGGGGTGGCAAAGGTGCCAAGATAGATTTGATAAATGTATCACAAATCAGGTTCGCTTGCTACCTGATTGCTAGCAAGACCATGCGCCATTACACAAAGGGAGAGTGCACTCTGGACACAATTTCCATTGCAGAGCATTGCGTCCAGGGAGCCAAGTTGAATTGGAGCTCGTTTGTGTTGAAGGAACTCTTCGCGGCTTGCGAAGACAATTACAAACGGACTACCAGCTCCATCTATGGGTACTTGCTTTTAGCGTTTGCCATGTGGAAATGGCATCTTCCCCTGATACGGACACCGGCGGAGATCACCGTGAGCCAGCCGCTCGCGATGAGATATTCCCCCTGGCAGTTGTCCAGGGACCCCAGCAGCAAGCAGGTGAACGCAGCAGCGTTCCGCGAATGGTATGGGATGATGGTCGATGTGGTCACTTACCAGCAACGGGTGCCCCGGAACCTGTTGGATGAATACAGTGAACAGGTGTGGTTTGGCGTCAGCCATAACCACACTTTCATCCGACCGACTTATGTACCGCACCACACGTTTCATATGGCGCCCTTGCGTTTCCAGCTGAATGATAATGTCTTCCACAGAGAGGTTTCTACATGGCCGGGGGTTGTCCAGCACGTTAGCGATGGAGTCCTCCGCTACAATTTTGATGGGATGCGGGCTGCACAGCAGCCTACCGCGACCAGTGCCGGGGGATCTTCCCAAGTTGCGGTGGAGACGACCACAGATGCAGCGGGGACCGCAGCGACCCTGCCCGAATCGCTGGTCCCCATCGTCGAGCATTTCAACGACCAGGCCCGGAGACTCAACGTGGTAACTCAGGTTGTTTCTAGTGGCGCCCCTATATTTCCTTCTTTTAATGAATTTCGTATTAATCGGTCCCTTGGTCTCTCCAACACCGCCCCCCTCACTTCCCCCATTCCCGCTCCCTTGTTCACTTCTGCCACCCCCCTCATCACGACAATGGGTGAACCGGGCCCCGAACCTGATTCCGTTGACCCACCTCCATCCAAGAGGGCCCGCACTACGGCCACAGATCCCGTGGTGGATCTTACGGAGGATGATCCACCAGCCACGCCGCCCACAGCAACCTTGATTCCGGAGGAACCGCTGATTGATCCAGCAGATTTCCTCAACATTCGTCTCCCTCACACCTCGTTCACTCCAGCTACCGCCCCCTCCACCAGCCGACCACATGCCACCTCCCCCAATCCGTCCACTTCATCAGCCACTGTGTCCGATTCTTTGATCCGGGAACTCTTCGGCGGTGACCACGGGGCGGAGGTCACCTCCAGTATTGCAGCCGTGGTACCACCTGTTGACCCCGTGGCCACATCCCGGGATCCTCTTGCCACTATATCTGTCCAGCCAGCCACAGTTGGGGTTGATTCAGCCGCCCCTCCCACAGAGCAAACCACGCAGCAGGACCGGCCAGAGCCTGATATGGCCACTTTGGTGCAACAGCAGACGCCGGTCCATCCTCCAGAGACTTCAGGCCGAGCAGCGGCCATGGGCCAATCTTCGCAGGAACAGACGCCAGAGCAGGGTGCACCCAGCACAACAAATGCAGAACAACTGAGTCCCGCACAGCTGTATCTGCTCATTCAGCGGGCGGCCATCAAGGCCGAGCAGATTCACACTGAGCTACAGCGGCGGTGCACCGAGCAGCGGAATCAGATCACGGCGCTTACTGAACAGCGCAATCAGCTGCTGCAGGAGAAGGCCTACCTCCAGGAGCAGGCCAACATTGTTAATCAGGTGCTCTCCAGTGTATGGCCGGAGGCACGGGCTCACAATGCCCCACTCCCTGCTCGCATAGAAGAGGACAGTATAGCTTTACAGGCTCTCCAGCTCGGGGACGTTTTCACTACTATTTGCAGGGAGAACCAGGAGCTACAAGCGGCGTTAGCCGCACGGCCTACCCTTCCAGATCCACCCAGGGACCATTCAGGACAGGTGACTGTCAAACAGACGCAGGCAGTCAGTATGCAAGCCACTCTTCATTCCACTACAGATGCAGCTTCTGCCCTTCTGAAGAGTTTGCAGGAGTGCTCACTCGCGTTAACTGTCAAGACGCAGCCCATTGCTGCCCAGCTGCAACAAATCTCCAGCGAAATTCGGGCGACCAGGGACCCCGCAAGGTTAGATCAGCTCTACACCCAGTCGGACGAGCTGGAACTCCACATGCAGATGACTGAGGCCAAATCAGCAGCGGCCAAGCACGTCCTCCGGGAGATTCGTCCGGGCATTCGCACCCATGCTGACGCTATGCACCAGCTGGATGCCGAGGCCGAGTCCCAGCTCGCCACTCTGTTCGGGGCTGCCCTGACGCCCATAGACAAAGCCGCCGCTAACTGAATCGCTCAAGACGCCGACTTGCTTATGCAGGAATGGCAGCAAGCAGTGGCGACTTTCACAGAGCTTAGAGATTCAGCCCTCCGCCGGGTCCCGGAGTTGGGGCCCTTGTTTGAACCAGCACATGGCGGAGCACAGCAGGAAAGGGTGGTGGAAGAAGGAACAGCAGAGCAGGGCACGGAAGCTAGCAGCGGAATGGAAATAGAAACTGTCATTTGTGATTGACTCGCGGACGAGTCAAAGGATTGTGGTCGGGGCCTGTTGGGGCCCTTGTTTTTGTTTAAGTTTTGAACTTTTGGCCAAGACATTTTGAACTATGACTCTTTTTGAGTTGCGGAATACATGCACATAGCAACCGCGACCGCGCCGCAGCGACCAGGAGTTGCGGAGCTACCAAGGTGGCGTGGAAGCACTTGATAACTGAAGATCGAACAGAGATAAGTGCAGATGAAAGAAATACAGCAGAAAACAGGAAGTGGAACATGCAGACATCAGAAGAGAAGTCGGGAAAAGCCAAAGTGAAGACACAGAGAAGCCGCCAGTCGTGACGAGCGGGTGAATAAAAGGCGATCACCCGGCTGAAGAAGAGGTTGGTTGATTGGTTATCGTTGAGAGTTGGATGGATGCGCAGAGCAGCCGCAGAAGGATCAGACCTGTTCTTTCTATGGGTTCCTACTTTCTATGTTCTTCCCTTCTGTTCTCAGACCCATCTGTATCTGACTTGTGAGTTATCAGAGAAGAAAGCTATGTAACCATGTATTCGGCCAGAAGAATAATATAAGGAGGGATTGCTGTCTTAATATGTTGTTCATGCGTTCTGATGTGTTTACACTGCTTTAAAAATTTTAAGTTGCGACTATCTGAATACTTGATTAGTGATCATGCATGTGTAACTTGGTATATGTGATGGATGCACTTTCTTTCTTTGGTTGCGGGTTTATTCCTTACCAGTGATCTCATCCCCTTATGCATGTGGTCGCGGCACGCCTAGGGTGAGACGCACTGCTCTCCCAGAGCAGGGTGAAAATGCCGGCGTGTACCTAGACTACTCCGGACCCCTTGTTGGCCACAACTCTTGAACCTGGGTCTTGCCCGCGAGACCTGAGTTTTCGCCAACATTTTGGCTCCATTTCAAAAATGGGATCATAATAGTGATTTCGTGCAATATTGTATGTGTTATTCCCTCAAGATTTTTTCCTTCCATACATATCAAATCCCTATCTTGGGAGGAAATTTTTCCTTTCCTAGGAACTAGATTGAAGTCTGCCATCAAAGGCCAAATGTTTATGCCATTTCTTAATTGGTATAATAATAGTGATTTTGAAAAGTACTGAGGAATTTATGACTATTTTATGTTATGATTTTGTTCACAATGGATTTTAGGTTGATATATCATTGAAATTTTAATATTTATAATGTAATTGTCTTTATCATTATATAATAGCCTAATTGTACCTACAAAGAAGTTCTCTAGTAGAAAGAAACACTAGATTTGTATTGTTTTGCAACTCACATGGAAATAGATACTCTAAAATATTTTCTCTCTAAACAAAGTGAACCAAGGAAAAGAGGAGAAATTTTTCAGATTTTTTTCATACTCTATAACACATTTTAACCATCACCTAAAGAACATGTGTTTTATGTTAATATTACTTCCACGATTGTACTTGGTTATATCAAAAAATTGAGAGAAGGATTACAAATTGGTGCGATAAGTATTACAAATTGGTGCACTGTGTGGTTGTCCATATGAGAAAGGCTTATTTTTGTTACATTAATAATGGAAACAATTTTTGTTTACTAGAATTCAATAGCTTACATTCTTGCGGAGATGTTGGAAAATATGAGAATGAACTACTTCCATTTCTCATGGAGAACTAAAAAGGAAAGAGATAATAGTGGAAAATAATAGCTAAACCCAAGGGTGTTGGTGGGTGGGGTTTGTAATATATCGAACAATTGGAAAGGAACTAGCAGTGAAAACTTAGCAAGGACTTATCTCTGAGGGGGGACTGTGGTAGCATGTTATACAACATAAATATCTGGATCTCGAATGAATGATATTACCAATAAGGTCTATTTCTAATGTTTCTCCATTTTTGAAAGAACTTGTTTTAACTTTTCTCATTTCCCTTGGTGGATAAATTATATGGCCTAGACAAGAGGGAATGGAAAAATAGTTATATTGTGAATAGACCCTTGGGTGGGTTGTGGAAAACATGAAACTCGAAAACAGATGGTTCAAAATATACTTCAAGACCAAATCTTTAATCTTCACTATTGATAATGTAGAGCCACTAACCACGAATATTTTTAGCAAGGCTAGAAGATAAATGAGCATGTAAATATGGTGGTACCAGATGTGGTTTCATGGAATCTATACACTTAACAGTTGATTTTATCCTTTCTTAGACTGAGGGATAGATATGGTTCCTTTAACTTATCTAAGAATATTGCTACATATTATTTCACTGTTGGGCCAAGTTATAGATAAACGTTTGGTGATGAAATTTGTGATAAATTTTTAGTGGTGAAGGCCCACTTGGAAGGTGAAAGCTCGGATTAAAACACATCTTTACATGTGGCTCACTTTAGCCAAAAAAGTGTTTCTGGGAGTTACTGCAAAAATGGGCATGACAAGGTCCTAACCTCTTTTCAGTTTGCAAATGTAATAGAGAAACCATTTATCTCCTACTCCTACACTGTGCATGTATAAGGAGGTGTGGAGATATTGTGGTAGGAAAATATTTTAATCAACTATACGTACTGGTTTACTAACAAATCTTTGAAGAGGTTTAACATGGTTCCCATGTTTGTCTCCTAGGCCATTTGGATTTCCAGGAATATTTTCTATCTCAAGGTAAGGAAGCTCCCCCTTCTCAGGTAAAGCACCAAATCATGTTTGTTTATGATGGCATCAAGTGTACTCCTTTGATTTACATCTTCTTATAGAAACATACAAATTCTTGCAGAGTCTTGCCAACTTTGTACATTTCAATGGAAATTCTCATTGGATTCTAAGAAGGGATTTCAACCTTATTTCTTCCTTAAAGTAAAATAAAAGGAGGTATTTGTAGACATGATCAAGGTAATTAAGCATTCAACACCTTTATCAGTTATCTGAGACCAATTGATGTGGAAACCCTGAATGGGCTCCATGCCTATAATAATAAATGTGGGGGATCAAAACATGTAGTTTCCAAGTTGGACTATTTCTTGATTTCATAATCCTTAATGCTTTTTGGTCAAGTTCTACACCTCAATATTATCCCTTCGGCTAGATTAGATATCTGGCACACACCCGTCACTCTCGACAACCGAGGTATCCCCATTAGAAATCCCTTTAGATTTGAAAATTTTTGGATTTCCCACCCATAAATTTATAGTGACATTAATCAATGTTTGAATAAATATTTCATACACAAAAGGACTCTAATTTATAATTTCCAACAAAGACTTAAAATATCAAACAACATCTCAAGACATGGAACATGATAGCCTTTATAGACATTTTCCAAGCGCAAAAGCTCTAGAATCAAGAATGGCATGCATTCAACAACAAATGATTCATGGAAGAGCTTAATCCCTTGTTGTCCAAGAGAAACATTTTTTCACCCACCCCAGTGAGTGATATCATCGAGAAGAAATATTTTATTGGTATAAATCACAAGTACAGTAGCTTAGGAATGAGAACGCAACTCAAAATTCTTCCACAACTTGATGATTTGAAATTGGAATTGTAATAGAATTACTCATCTCAAGAACAATCAAGGTAATAAGCTAACTTATCATCAACATATTGAGCACAAACCAACAAAAATTTTTAGGTCTCTCCTCTCAAAACTCAAACAGGATTGTTTCACTGTCATTCACATGATCACAAAGCACATCCCCTAATTATTCTTGAAAGAACATGCTGCCAGTCCCATGAGACCCGTCACTTTAATAGATGTCAAATTGAATGTCATGGATATGCCTTACATAAAATCTCAAAGTCCTAACGTTTTCACCACAAATTTGGTTCACCATTAAAAATGAGGTATAGGCATTACAAGAAAAGTTACACTAAATCTGAGGTTCCTTTCCAACCATAAATTCCACCTTCATCACCTTAGTTCCAAAAGAGAATAAAGAAATCAATCCCTCGAAATTTAAAGCTATAGGTCTCTGTTATGTTATTTGTAAAATGAGATGAGAGGGTTGCACTAGATGTTCTTGTAATACATAGATTGTAGCCTATATATCTAGTCACCTCTTAAGGTTTCCATCTCATACTGCTACTAGATCTAACAATGGTGGATTTTTAAAATCAATGGCTCTACACCTTGGCTCATCGAGGTTTTTTACTTTTCAACTTCCACTAGATCTACTCCCTTCAACCACCAAAAAATTGTGACATGCATATTTTTTCACTAGTGTGGCTGATTACAATCAAACTGCAAGATGCAAAATTGTGGCTCCATTTCAACATTGGGATCATAATATTGATTTTGTGCAGTATTGTAGGTGTTATTCCCTCAAGAGGTTTCCCTTCCATACATATCAAAACCCCATCTTGGGAGGAAATTTTTTCCTTGCCTAGGAGCTAGATTGAAGTCTGCCATTAGAGGCGAAATTTTTATTCCATTTCTAAATTGGTATCATAGTAGTGATTTTGAAAAGTATTGAGGAAGTTATGACTATTTTATGTTATGATTTTGTTCACAAAGGAAACGAGGTTGATATATCACTGAAATTTTAATATTTATAATGTAACTATATTTATCATTATATAATATCCTAATTTTACCTACAAATAAGTTCCCAACTACAAAGAAACAATATATTTGTATTGTTTTTCAATTGGCATGGAAATACATACTCTAAAATATTCTCTCTCTAAACAAAGTGCACCAAGGACAAGAAGAGACAATTTTCATATTTTCTTCATACTTTATAATACCTTTGAACCGTCGCCTAAAAAACATGTGTTTTATGTTAATATGAGTTCCAGGACTGTACTTGGTTATATCAAAAAATTGCGAGAAGGATTACAAACTGGTGCGAGTGGGATTAAAAATTGGTGCACTAGGTGGATGTTCATAACATAAAGGCTTAGTTTTTTTAAATCAATATTGGAAATAATTCCTTTTTATCAAAATTCATTAGCTTACATTCTTGTGGAGATGTTGGAAAATATTGGAATGAACTACTTCCATTTCTCATGGAGAACTAAAAAGGAAAGAGATATCATTGCCTTAGTATAGTGGAAAAGAATAGCTAAACCTAATGGTGTTGGTGGGTGGGGTTTGTAAGATATCCAACAATTGGAAAGGCATTAGCAGTGAAAACTTAGCAAAGGATTATTTCGGAAGGGGGGTTGTCGTAGGCTATTATACAACATAAATATTTGGATCTGGAATGAACATGATTACAGGTAAGGTATATTTCTAAGGTTTCTCTAGTTTTGAAAGAACTTGTTTTAAATTATTATCATTTCCCTTGGTGGATAAATTAGGTGGCCTAGAGAAGAGGGGATGGAAAAAGAGTTAGATTGTGAGTAGACCCTTTGGTGGGATGTGGAAAACATCAAACTCGACAACATATGGTTCAAAATATACTTCAATACCAAATATTTACTCTTCACTACTCATAATGTAGAGCCATTAACCACTAATATTTTGGAGGAAGGCTGGAAGAAAACTGAGCATGTAAATCTGGTGGGACTAGATGCAATTTCATGGAATATATATACTTAGCAGTTGATTTTATCCTTCGTTATATTGAGGGATAGATACGATTCCTTTAAATAATCTAAAAATATTTCTATATATTATTTCACAGCTAGGCCAAGTTATCGGAGAAACGTTTGTTGAAGAAATTGGTGAGAAATGTTTAGTGGTAAAGGCCTATTTGGAAGGTGAAAGCTCAGATGAAAACACATCTTTACATGTGGCTCGCTTTAGCAAACAAAGTGTTTCTAGGAGGTACTGTAGAAATGGGCATTGCAAGATCCTAGCCTCTTTTCACTTTGTAAGTGTAATAGAGGAACTATTTATCTCCTACATAGACACTATGCATATATAAGGGGGTGTGGAGATACTGTGGTAGGAAAACAGTTTTATCAACTATAAAAATTGGTTCACTAACAAAACTTTTAAGAAGTTTAAAATGGTTCCCCTATTTGTCTCATGGGTCATTTGGATTTCCTGAAACATTTTCTATTTCAATGTAAGGAAGCTCCCGCTTCTCAGGTAAAGCACCAAATCATGTTTTTTTATGATGGCATGAAGCGTACTACTTTTGTTAAAGTTCATTTGAAAAATTTTAATTTGGGAAATATCCCCTCATGCACCGTTTTCCCCTAGGAAACGGCCCCAATGGGAGAAATAATCCATAACTTCTAGTAAATGACTCCTCAGGAGTTTCCTCACACACTGTGTTTTTCGAGAGCATGGGGAAATGACCCCCTTCTGTCCCAAAGTCCCTGTAGCGTGTGGGAGCTAGGAAAATCAACCCCTAGGTGGGGGAACACAACCCTGTGTAACATTGGTTTCATGAGCCTTGGTGTAGTTGATATACATTATTGGAAGCCTTTTCTCCTGCCCTTCACCTTTGGATACTCTAACAATCATTCCAGCTATCAAACCGTAGGTCTTGTGCCCTCCTTTCTAGGTCCTTTCATAGAAAGTGAATTTCTTCCTTGTGAAGCATTGAAGGGGGTTTTGCTATGGTGATAGAGGATCACTAGCCCATTGTTGTCCCATAGTCTAGTTATAATTTGTAGGTTTTCCCTCTATAAGGCCTTCTATATTTTGAGGAAAAAAGGATTTATTTTTTCTTAAGGAAATTGTGGCATTAATTAAGAGGATCAAGCTCTAGAAGAAGAAACATTTCTATACCAACTAGAAGATTATTATGAATTGTCAGAAACGAAGTCCATATTTCAACCTTTGAAAATAATCAAGAAATTTTAGAGGTTTTGGCTCTATTTTGATGATAGGCATACTTATCTAACACCCCCTCGAACTCCATCCAAACCTTGCTAATGAACTTGATGTCCAAGAGGATAGGGATGGTGCATCTCTTCGAGGAGAGTGTTTGTGACAAGAAATTCTAGATGACAACATTATTTCATTAGGGGGAATTTTGAGGTCTAAAATGTGCCTCCTAAGGAAATTATAAAATAATAGTGGAAATAATAAAATGAAGTTTGATTACATCATCAAATTTTAGAGGGAAAAATAGAGAAAACTACTTTTTCAACTCGTATTTTCAACTTATTTCTCAAATGTTTTATTTCAATTTCTAGTGGGAGTACTCGTTGGATGCAAAATTTAATTCCTCATCCAAGGAGTACCCATGTTGCATACATTCAATGTTAGGCCCCTATATTACTAGTGTATTCCCTTATTGTTGTTAGTGTAACCCCCTTATTATTATTGTTGTACCCCTGTAACCCTAATATTGTTATTATTGTTCCCTTACATTATTGTTATTAGGTCGGCTAGGATTATATTGTGACCCCACGGACTTCTATATATAGAAGGAGGTTTTGGTCATTTGTATCATCCAAGAATTGTTCATTTATATAATTTATAAGAGGTTTCCCCCTCGAACTGGCTGAGTTCTAAGGTGTTGATCTCTCTTTTCTTCTATTTTTGGAGCTAGTTTCATAACATTTGGTATCAGATCTTTGGATTCTAGGGTTTCGCTGCTCCAAACAGGTCATCATAGAATTTTCGCTATAAGTTATTTTCTACAAAGGTTCAGAAGCAAAAAAGTTTACAACGCGAAGCCAAAATCCTGAGGAACGTCGTGTAAAAATTTCAGATATTGGTTCGCAATATTTTCGGAGATATGATCTATGGAAGAAAGGCTTTTCTTAGGCTCCTGAATTTCACCTAAAACAGGTCATCATGGAATTTGTGCTATAAGTTTTTTTTGTGAAGGTTCAAAAGCTAAAATTTTTACAAAGCGAATCTGAAATCCTGTGAAAACCCCAACACAAATTCCAGATCTTGCTTCGCAATATTTTCAATGATATGATCTTCAGAAGTTAGGGTTTTTTAGGCTCCCTAATTTCATCTCAAAGAGGTTACTGTGGGAAAATCATCATAACTCTCTCTCTCTGAGTGTCGTATTGAAATTATGTAAAAAGTGGCCATAAGGACACGGAATGTAGTTTCCTATGTATCAATTTCAGTGTCTAAGGAGGAAATAGTGACACGTGGCACGTCGTACAACTTCGCTCTATTGAACCAATCCATAATTAGGTCATTGTGGGAGATTAGATATAACCTGGCCTTGAAGAATCCAAATCAGGTCAGACCTGTGGCATTCGAAATAAGATTCGGAGTGCTACTACAAGGCCTAATTTCAAATATTTAAGATCGAAAATCACATATATAATTCAATTTCAATATCAAGCTCCTCAAAATCAAGAAACAGTTGTGTATTTTTTTTTCCAATTGCATAAGTCTTGTTTGAAGAATCAATTTGTATTGATTCCAAGGGCATATTGTAGAATAGATATCAGTATTGGGTTCTAAAATGCCTCCTAAAAATAATTCAACACCCATTAAGCCTTCAGAAGGCTCTACTATGGCTCATGAAGATGAAGAAATGCAACATGACATATCAAAATTACAAGATCAAGTACACAAAATTTCTCTCTCGCAAGGGGAAAAAAAAAATGAAATGGATGTTTTGAATAAAAGTGTGGAAGCTAAGATGGATGGTTTGAAGTTCAAAGGGATGGAAGCTATGATCGATAGTTTGAAGAATGGTGTGGAAGAAAAGATAGATGGTTTGAAGAATTTTATGGAAGAAAAAATGGAAGGTTTCAAGGAAGACATGGAAGGTTTGAAAGAAGGTTTGTCCAAGTTGATACAAGAAATGATTCCTTATGGTGAAAAGATAGTAGAGGAAACTCACGATGAGAAAAAAATAAATTTTAATCGTGATTTCATAAACTTTAATTTTTTATTGAAGAACCACCATATTCCAAATATGGATATGAGGAAGCTTGATGTAAAGGATCCCGTAACATGGATACTACAGATGGAGCAATATTTTTATCTCAATAATGTGCAAAACACATAAAAGGTACGCATTGCAACTTTACATTTAGAACAAAATACAATTGTATGGTATCAATGGTTTTAATCCCATAAAAAATTGTCACTTGGTCAATTTTTACGGAGTAAATAATAGCACATTATGAGGATACAAAGATCAACACCTTCTTTAGCCAATTTATAAATCTCAAACAAAATAGTTTAGTGGTGGAGCACATTGAGGACTTCCAAAATTGAATATAAGGGTAACAAATATTCCAGAGGAACACATGATTGTTGTCTTCATAGGAACTTTAGAGGATCACATCCAACATGAAGTTTGCGTTTGGCAACCTGATTCATTGGAGAAAGCATTCAGTTTGGCAAGAAAAATTGAATGGAAAATTATGGCGACAAGGAAGCCTGATGCAGGAGCATTCAGGCTAGTCAGCAATGTGATAGTATGGTCACATGTTGTGACTAGCAAGGGGCTGAAAGAAAATAATTTAATTAAATTATTTGTTTAAATATGTGAGAGTGTTTATTTATTGTTAAATATGAGGATAGGGTGTAGGTGGTTGAGTGATCCTCCTTGTATGGAGATCAGGCCAAATAGTTGGATTTATTTGGCTAGAATAGAGTATGAGGGATTTTAAAAGCTTTATTTAGTGTTAGTTTAGAAAAGAGTGGGATTGAAGAGATTTTTTTAGGTGAGGTTGAGAGATTTCTGGTTCAGAATCAGAATTGATTCATGGAACCATTTATTTGTATAAATTGGGTCTTCTTGTATATTCAGTAGTAGGGAGTGGCGAGAGGATTAGAATAGGTGTTTCTGTGTGGAGCAGAAATCTCAAATTAGTAGTGAAGTGTGTGTGGATTGTTTTTGGCCAAAGGGAAAAATTTTGTTTTGTTTTTCTGAAAATTATGGAATCCATTATGTTTAGTGCATAATCGAGCATTGTCTTTCTGTGTATTTGGCTGGTAGTCACGGTTCTGTGTGTAATTTAGTTTCGATCATATGAATTTCTGTATTAATGTGAATCGAATGAGAAATTTAGAGGTGATGGATGAATGTTGATTTAAATCTCTGTTTGCGAATCAATGGATTTATAAGAGTGCAGAGTTGTGTTAAGCTCTAAGATCGATTCCCATTCCATGTTAATAAACAGTGATATAATTCCAGTTTGGAAGGCACAATTCTAATTAGGAATTGAGGGTTTGCAATCGATGAAGTTGATGGAAGTTAACATATGGTGAAACTGAACTAAATTCTGTGAATAAGAAAAGAAATCGATTCAGTTAATGTTAATTTGTGCAATCTGCATATGTATCGATCTTTCCAGGAAAAGAATTATATAGAAAGTTAAATTTGAATCAGTGTCAGATTATCAATGTGGTGAATCAATTTCATGGAGGGCGCATTGCTTTAAGGAGAATCTAATTGAACTGGTAAAGGGCGCAGGATCAGATTTATAACTGCTTGTGTGAGATTCACATCGTGGTATTATTATAGATTCATGGGCGCAAAATCCATGGCTCTTTAGTCACGCAGAAACAGAACCGGACGTGAAATATTGTAAATTGGTTTGGAGTGGAATCGGGTCTGGTGGTCATCGCAAAAGACTACGGAAGGCGATTTTGAATCAAGTGATTTCTGATTTCCGATTGGATCAGATCGGAACTGCCGATTGATATCTAAAGGTGAAGTTGAATTACAAGCAATTTCCGATTCCGATTGAATCGGATCGAAAAGGTAGAAGATTGTATCGGGTCGGAGGTTATAGTGATCGGATCGAAGCAACAGGAATTGGACTTCGATCGGAGTTTGGGTGGAATGTAGCGATCACCTATTTGCGATTAAATCGGATCGGAGGTATTTCAAAATAGCATCAAAAAGCCGTATTGCAAACACCGATGGGCGATTTCCGACTGGCATCGGAATCGGAATTATGGATTCTGATCATCGCAGCGGAACAATGATCTCTGGTTTCCTATTTCCAATTGAATCAAAATTGAAATTGTAGCGATTGGCATCACATCGGGCTGAATGAACACCAATGGTGGAAGCATATTTCCATTGCATTGAGAACTATTCCGAGTAGTCAGAGAGATTGGATCTGAGCGCAGGAGCTCATATAAGTCTTTGCGGAAAAGGAAACGTATTACTGGTGACCGATTTGGGTAAGGTATGTTCAACCTGAATTTAATGTAAATTTCCATTGTTATGAGCTGATAAGAGCGCATATTTTAGTTGAGATCTAGGTGTTTTGAATATAAAGTGGAGCGCTCGTATTAAATGGGCAAGTCCTGAGTTATAAGAATATGGTTTGTGAGTTTGCGTTCTGAAAAAGACAGTGGATGACTTTGCCGAATTTAGATTTTTCAGTTATGAAAAGATTGTTGAGTTTGTGTATGAACAGCTATAGAGTTATGTTTTGGGAAAATGTTGAGATGTATTATTAGATATCAGACATTCAATGGTGTTTTTGCATACATTCAGAGCACAGGGGAAATGAGTCAATTTGGAGGTTCGACTACAATAATGAGTTGGATTTAAATGTAAATGACAGGATTGTATGGAAATGATGAATCGATTTATGTGCAATTGATTCACAACGGAGAAGACAGGGTTTTAAGTTCAATTTTTGTTTGTGAGTATTATACAGTAAATTAACATTTCTGGAATTGCTTGGTATGCGGTCAGAGTATTGGTAATGTGTGAATAAGCCAGATTGGAGTCTTAATTAAGATAAAAATTGGGTGAAACATTTATATGCGCACAGTGTTGGCAATGATTCCAGGTATGCAGGGGTGACTCTACGTCATTTTTGGTATCAAAGCTAGCTTAACGCTCTGAAAGATTGTTTTGGGAAACTGAATTTTAAATTTAGCAGATGTATAATTTCCAGGAAGAGTGTTTGATGAAGATAAGGATCAGAATGGAGAAGCAGAGAATGCCCGGGAAGGTCTGGTAATAATGTTTAAGTTGATTGCATGACTGATTTGATTGAAGATTGTTTAAATATTGTTGAAGGAAATGATATTGATGATCGAAAGAGCAGAGATTGGGTAGGCAAAACAGCATTTTCTTACAAACAGGTTATCAGAAGGAATTGATAGTATTTGAAAGATACTTTGATGTGAAAAGATTGTGCAGGTCAGTGGAAGCAGTGATTTGCTGAAAGATGGAATGAGATGTACCAGCATCATAGCATATGAGCTATGTAAAGAAGATAGAGCAAGAAGAAATCTGAGATGTGTAAACGTGACAATACCCGGCAATAAACAAATTTACTGAATGAAGAAGGTAGTCGGCAAGGAGTATTTCAAGAGGAGATGAGAACAACTTCCAACTGATGTTGGGTAGAAGTTGATGAGGCAACTCCGCAATTGTGATTGTGGATAGGAGATAACAATTCAAGCAAGAATAGTGCTGAGTAGAATTGTTAGTCAGTGAAAGGTTCGAGGAAAGAACCAATAGGTGCCAAAAGGCTAAACTCAGGAAAGTTTGGTGAGGCATGAAGAAGACTTGTTATAGGCGAAATGGAAAAAGTTAGTTGCAGCTCACTAGTGAAGAAGGAAGTTTCACCAGAGGAAGGAAAGGAATTGACTATTGATGGTCATGACAGGGGTACAAAGGAAAGTCACAGACATAGGGAAAAGAGTGCTGAAGCAGTTGGACTCAAAGGAATGAGTAAAGAAGAAAGGGACATAGAGTTGGCTGAGATGAAGGTAGAACTCAGTCATTTGGAGAAGCTGGTATTGAAAGGAATTAGAGAAAAATGGAAACAAGGATTTTATGTGGGAAGAAGAGTTAAATGGCCTGTCAGAGAATTGTTTGCTGAGAAATTATTACTTCAAACAACTGAGAATGAAGAAATAGAATACATCTGTGAACCAGAGAAAGGATCTCTCCTTGGAGACGAAGACAGTGATGACAATAGAGAAGAACTGATCTATGCAGATCAGAATGAGAGGAATGTGTTGACATCATCCACACAGACAAGAGGATCTCATATTTTTGGGATTAATTATTTCTGTGAATGTAAAATTGCAGGTATGCAGCCTAAAGAATTTGAACCTGTGTATGAAAAAGTGAAAGGAGCAAAGGAAAGACAGGCAAGAAAGGAGATGCATAAGGACTTTCAAGACTTCAATTGGTGGAGAAAATTAAAAGGTATGGCTGAATGGTTATGTCTTCTTTTAGTGGAAACTTATTGGATTATATTTGAGGGAATTTTAGCATGGAAAGAAGACCAATGGGAGATGGAAACAGGAAAAGAAACAAATGCATTGCAGATTTATGAAGCAAAGGGAAGGAAAGCTGACACCGAGAATTTAGCTGAAGAAGGTAAGCCAAGGAAATCTTTGAAAGATCAAAGTCTTATCAGAGAAAAGGAAGAGGCATTATTGTCTTATTTGGACAAACTGAGTATTGGAAGAAATTGTGTAGAATAGGAAGGTATTCTACAAACTTATGATGAAATTTCCAAGCATTGTCAAGAAGTTGCAGTCCCAGAAGTTCTCTTTGATGAGGAAGAAATCAAAGATGTTGAGGAAGAATTTCTCAATAATTTAGTGAACTATCAGAATAGTTCAGAAGAGCATGAAGAGCTGATCATTGAGGCCTCGAATGAAGAGCCTTGCATTTTTGAAACTGACATGTTGTGTATGTTTTCAGGTTTGACAGGTGAGGAACAACGATTGGACAATGTGCTTATGCATGTTGATGAAGAACTGAGATTACTGGAAGAAATGGCTAAAACAGAAAGATATTTTGAACATGTATTTAATGATTTTGAGAATGATGGTATTGACAGGGAAATTGTCATGATTAAAGGAGTTGAAGATAAACAAATGAAGGAGGAGTTATATGCAAATGACATGTTTATTGAATATGAAGAAATTGACATTTTGCTGAAAAAGTCATTAGACAAATCTGAAGACATAGAGGGAAGAATTATCTTTGATGATAATGAAAGAGAGGTTGTAGAGTACAAACAAAAGATTGTAAATGGAAGAGGCAAGGAAGATTTGGACAAAAATTTTATAATTTATATGGAAAAGGAGAATGTACAGCAGACAGATGTCAGTGGGGTTCAGTTAAATACAAATGGCAAGAAGGAAATTGAGAAATTGTGGAAGATGAAATTAGATGAGAAGAAGGACAACGAAAAGGAGAAATTGACCACAGAAATTTATATCAGCAAGAACAGAGGGCAACAAAAAATTAAGATTTGGGAACCTGGAGGAACAGAAGTGACAGTGGCAGAAGAATTAAGTCAGCAGCATAATGAAAATGATGACCAGTTACAAAGTAAAGTTTGGGATACTGGATGGATAGCAGAAGAAACACATGACCAGGAGGTCATGGAAACTTTCAACTTTGAGAGTCTGATGCAGGAGAATTTAGGCTAGTCAGCAATGTGATAGTATGGTCACATGTTGTGACTAGCAAGGGGCTGAAAGAAAATAATTTAATTACATTATTTGTTTAAATATGTGAGAGTGTTTATTGAGGAAAGGGTATAGGTGGCTGAGTGATCCTCCTTGTATGGAGATTAGGCCAAATACTTGGATTTATTTGGCTAGAATAGAGTATGAGGGATTTTAAAAGCTTTATTTAGTGTTAGTTTAGAAAAGAGTGGGATTGAAGAGATTTTTTAGGTGAGGTTGAGAGATTTCTGGTTCAGAATCAGAATTGATTCATGGAACCATTTATTTGTATAAATTGGGTCTTCTTGTATATTCAGTAGTAGGGAGTGGCGAGAGGATTAGAATAGGTGTTTCTATGTGGAGCAGAAAGCTCAAATTAGTAGTGAAGTGTGTGTGGATTGTTTTTGGCCAAAGGGCGAAATTTTGTTTTGTTTTTCTGAAAATTATGGAATCCATTATGTTTAGTGCATAATCGAGCATTGTCTTTCTGTGTATTTGGCTGGTAGTCATGGTTCTGTGTGTAATTTAGTTTCAATCATATGAATTTCTGTATTAATGTGAATCGAATGAGAAATTTAGAGTTGATGGATGAATGTTGATTTAAATCTCTGTTTTCAAATCAATGGATTTATAAGAGTGCAGAGTTGTGTTAAGCTCTAAGATTGATTCCCATTCCATGTTAATAAACAGTGATATAATTCCAGTTTGGAAGGCGCAATTCTAATTAGGAATTGAGGGTTTGCAATCGATGAAGTTGATGGAAGTTAACATATGGCGAAACTGAACTAAATTCTGTGAATAAGCAAAGAAATCGATTCAGTTAATGTTAATTTGTGCAATCTGCATATGTATCGATCTTTCTAGGAAAAGAATTATATAGAAAGTTAAATTTGAATCAGTGTCAGATTATCAATGTGGTGAATCAATTTCATGGAGGGCGCATTTCTTTAAGGAGAATCTAATTGAACTGGTAAAGGGTGCAGGATCAGATTTATAACTGCTTGTGTGAGATTCACATCGTGGTATTATTATAGATTCATGGGCGCAAAATCCATGGATCTGTAGTCACGCAGAAACAGAACCGGATGTGAAATATTGTAAATTGGTTTGGAGTGGAATCGGGTCTGGTGGTCATCGCAAAAGACTACGGAAGGCGATTTTGAATCAAGCGATTTCCTATTTCCGATTGGATCGGATCGGAACTACCGATTGATATCTAAAGGTGAAGTTGAATTACAAGCGATTTCCGATTCCGATTGAATCGGATCGGAAAGGTAGAAGATTGTATCGGGTCGGAGGTTATAGTGATCGGATCGGAGCAACAGGAATTGGACTCCGATCGGAGTTTGGGTGGAATGCAGCGATCGCCGATTTGCGATTAAATCGGATCGGAGGTATTTCAAAATAGCATCGAAAAGCCGTATTGCAAACACTGATGGGTGATTTCCGACTGGCATCGGAATCGGAATTATGGAGTCTAATCATCGCAGCGGAACAATGATCTCTGGTTTCCTATTTCCAATTGAATCGAAATTGAAATTGTAGCGATTGGCATCACATCGGGCTGAATGAACACCAATGGTGGAAGCATATTTCGATTGCATTGAGAACTATTCCGAGTAGTCAGAGAGATTGGATCTGAGTGTAGGAGCTCATATAAGTCTTTGCGGAAAAGGAAACGTATTACTGGTGACCGATTTGGGTAAGGTATGTTCAACCTGAATTTAATGTAAATTGCCATTGTTATGAGCTGATAAGAGCGCATATTTTAGTTGAGATCTAGGTGTTTTTAATATAAAGTGGAGCGCTCGTATTAAATGGGCAAGTCCTGAGTTATAAGAATATGGTTTGTGAGTTTGCGTTCTGAAAAAGACAGTGGATGACTTTGCCGAATTTAGAGTTTTCAGTTATGAAAAGATTGTTGAGTTTGTGGATGAACAGCTGTAGAGTTATGTTTTGGGAAAATGCTGAGATGTATTATTAGATATCAGACATTCAATGGTGTTTTTGCATACATTCAGAGCACAGGGGAAATGAGTCAATTTGGAGGTTCGACTACAATAATGAGTTGGATTTAAATGTAAATGACAGGATTGTATGGAAATGATGAATTGATTTATGTGCAATTGATTCACAACGGAGAAGACAGGGTTTTAAGTTCAATTTTTGTTTATGAGTATTATACAGTAAATTAACATTTCTGGAATTGCTTGGTATGCGGTCAGAGTATTGGTAATGTGTGAATAAGCCAGATTGGAGTCTTAATTAACATAAAAATTGGGTGAAACATTTATATGCGCACAATGTTGGCAATGATTCCAGGTATGCAGGGGTGACTTTGCGTCAAAGCCTACCACTCACATCTATAAATATGGAAGTGTTGCCACTCCTATAATTCCACAACCTCTATGGTTGACACCACAACAATTGGAAGAAAAAAGAGAAAAAGGGCTTTACTATAGTTGTGATAGAAAATACACTAAAGGTAATAAGTGTGTTGAGATGAAATTATTTTACATAGCTTGTGAAGAGGAGGAAGAAAATGAACAAGAAAAATCAAAAGAAGAGGATATACACCAGAAACCAACCCTGGAATAAGATGAAATGAGTCTAATCATATCATGTAATGCATTGGTAGGAGTTACCACTCTTCAAACTCTCAAGATAGAAGGAAATATCAAGAAGAAAAAGGTAATAGTGTTGATTGATTCAGGTAGTACCCATAATTTTATTGATTGTAAGGTAGCCAAGGAATTGAATTGTTTCCTATACCCAGCACCAAAATTTCAAGTGATGGTTGCAAATGGAGGAACTATAAATTTATCTAGAAAATGTCATAATATCAAGCTAGCCATGGGGGAATATGTATTGAATAGTCCAATGCTTTCAATCCTAATGGGAGGTGCTGATGTTGTACTAGGATTACAATGCTTACAATCTTTGGGGACGGTAGCTTTTAATTTTCAAGAATTTTTCTTGAAATTTTTTTTGGAAGGAAAGGAAATAAAATTACGAGGTATCGCAAGGAAGCCAAGAAAGATAATAAGCTCTAATTTCATGTAAAGCTTCTGAGGAAAGAACAACGATTAATTGCACAATTATGCCCACTAGAAGTTCCAACATCAAAATCATCTATTTCTCCAGATGTCCAAAAAGTCTTTCATAATCATTCCAATGTGTTTGAAACTCCCAAAGGACTCCCACCTATATGTGATAATGATCATGGTATTCATTTGATTCTAGGAAGTGTTCCTCCAAACATTAGGCCTTACAGATATCCTTATGTCCAAAAGAGAGAAATTGAACATATGATTTCATAAATGTTAGAGGTGGGTATAATTCAACCTAGTCAAATTTCTTTCTCTTCTCCAGTAGTATTGGTGCACAAAAAGGATGGATCATGGTGCATGTGTCTGGGTCATAGGGAGCTCAATAATCTTATTATTAAAGATAAATTTCCGATTCCTGTGATTTATGAATTACTGGATGAATTACATGGAGCAATTTATTTTACCAAGTTGAATCTTCGTTGAGGATATCATCAAATTAGAATGAAGACTAAAGATATTTCGAAAACAACATTTCAAACTCATGAGGGTCATTATGAATTTTCATTCATGCCTTTTGGCCTTACCAATGCACCTTCTACATTTCAAGGGTTGATGAATCCAATTTTCAAACCCTTCCTTAGAAAATTTGTGCTAGTATATTTTGATGATATACTAATCTACAGTAGGTCTTGTAAGGATCATGTTCAACATGTTGAAAGGGTACTCAAACTATTGGAGGAGAAACAATTATATGAAAAAACATCCAAATGTTTCTTTGGAATACAAGAGGTGGAATATGTGGGTCATATTTTATCTCACAAGGGTGTTAAGGTAGACCCTAACAAAATTAAATCCATTAAGGAATGGAAAGTCCCCATAACCATAAAGTAGTTGCGCATATTTCTCAGGTTAATGGGGTATTATCACAAGTTTGTTAAGAATTATGGGAGAATAGCAGCACCTCTAACAACATTATTGAAGAAAGATGCATTTTCATGGACTCATCAAGCAAATAAGGCCTTTGAACATCTTAAAGAGACAATGTGTCTAGAACCAGTCTTAGCTACGCCAAACTTCACAAAAACCTTTATTTTGGAATGTGATGCCTCAGAAAATGGAATTGGTGTTGTTTTAATGCAATAAGAAAGACCCATTTCTTTTGAAATTCTTCGAATGAAAGGAAAGTATTTAAAAAAGGCTATTTATGAGAAGTAAATCTTGGAAATACTACATGCACTAAATAAATGGAGACCTTACCTAATGTGAAGACACTTCAAGGTAAAAACTGATCATTATAGCCTTAAGCCCTTTTTTGAAAAAATACTATCTTCAGAAGAGTAGCAAAAATGGGTCACAAAGATGTTGGGTTATGACTTTGAAATCATCTACAAAAAAGGGAAGCTAAATGTTGTTGCATATGCACTCTCAAGAAAGGATGAAGAGGTGGAAGCATTGATTTGTGCCATTTCTATTATCCAACCAGATTGGATAACCGAAGCAAGGGATGAATGGAAGAAGGACAAAGAAGTGTGGACACACATTAAAAATTTGCAGCAAGATCCTAGTACATCTGATACATTCAGTTGGAAAAATGATTCCTTATGGTACAAAGATCACTTATATATTTTCAAGAATTCCAAACTAAAACGAAAGCTTATTTTGGAATTGCACACTTCTCCTTTAAAAGGACACTCAGAATTTTTAAAAACTTACCACAGGGTGAAGAAATAATTTTTTTGGGATAGCCTTAAATATGATATTCAAAAGTTTGTGGTGGAATGTTTCGTTTGCCAACAAAATAAAGTTGAGACAATTAAGACCCCGGGTCTTCTACAACCTTTATCCATTCCAAGTCAATGATGGGAGGATATTTCAATGGATTTTATCACAGGTTTACCTAAGTCCAAAGGAAGGAGTGCGATCATGATGGTAGTTGATAGAATTACCAAGTATTCACACTTTTGTGCATTATCTTATCCATTTAAAGAAAATACAGTTGCTACTAAATTTATGGAAATAATTCAAAAGCTACATGGAATCTCGAAGATTAATATAAGTGACAGAGATCCCATTTTTAGATGAAATTTTTTAACGGAATTATATTCTTGTTTGGGTACTCAACTAGCTCATAGCTCATCTTATCATCCTCAATCTCATGGTTAAACAGAGATAGTGAATAAATGTTTGGAAGGATATCTTCGTTGTTTTGTATCTGATAAGAAAGCACAATGGGTCAAGTGGTTACCTCTCACTAAATGGTGGTATAACACTTCCTTCCATACTGCAACAAAAATGACTCCATTTATGGCACTTTATGGATATCATCCACCATCCATCACATCTTCTTTAAGAGAAAATTCTAGGGTTCAAGCAGTGGAAGATCACATCGAGCATCAACAAGAAGTTCTCCAACTCTTAAAGGATAACCTAAATTTGGCACAAAATCGAATGAAACAATAAACAAATCAACATCACAGTGAGAGAAGTATTGATGTAGGAGACTGGGTATTTTTATGGCTACAACCATACAAACAAATGTCCCTCAAGAAATTTAAGAAGGATAATAAATTATCACCAAAGTACTATGGTCCTTACAAGGTGTTGCAAAATATTGGTACTATGGCATACAAATTGGAGCTTCATGCTTCTTCACGAGTGCATCCAGTTTTTCATGCTTCATGCCTAAAGAAGGTTATAGGGGACAAACTTCCAGTTTAAACAATATTGCAAGAACTTTATGAGGAAGGAAAAAACATATTGGAACCTAAAGCAGTCACAGAAACAAGAACTTGACAGCTACGAAATCGATCAATTTCAGAGTATCTCATCAAATGGAAGAACTTACCCACTGAATATTCTACATGGGAGGATGAGAATTTTATAAAGAAGCACTTGGAGATACTCAATCATTGAGGACAACACTTTTTTGAAGGAGAGGATCATGTTAGGTCCCTATATTACTAGTATAGTCCCTTATTGTTGCTAGTGTAACCCCCTTATTGTTATTATTGTGCCCCTATAACCTTCATATTGTTATTATTGTGCCCTACATTATTATTGTTAGATCGAATAGGATTACATTGTGGCCCGATGGACTCCTATATATAGAAAGGAGGTTTTTTCATTTGTATCATCCAAGAATTGTTCATTTGTGTAATGTATTGGAGGTTTCCCCCTCGAAGTGGCTTATTTCTAAGGCATTGATCTCTCTTTTCTTATATTTTTGGAGTTGGTTTCATAACAAATGAAAAGCTGAAATTTTTACAGAGCGAAGCTGAATTCCTGAGGAATGTCATGTAAAAATTTCAGATCTTGGTTCACAATATTTGCAAAGATATGATCTATGGAAGTTAGAGCTTTTTTAGGCTCCTGAAATTCACCTAAAAGAGGTCATATTGGAATTTGCACTATAAATTTTTTCCTACGAAGGTTCAAGAGCTGAAATTTATACAAAGCAAAATGAAAATCCTAAGGAATGTCCTATAAAACTTTCAAATCTTTTTTCTCAATAATTTCGGAGATATGATCTGTGGAATTTAGTGTTTCTTTAGGCTCTCGAATTTCATCTCAAAGAGGTGACCGTGGTAAAATCATCATAACTCTCTCTCTAAGCGTCGGATTGGAATTCTATAGAAAGTGGCTGCAATTAAATACACTGTAGTTTCCTGTGTATCAATGTCAATTCCAAAGGAAGAAATAGTGATATGTGACACGTCATACAATTTTTCTCTACTAAACCAGTCCATAACTAGGTCATTGTGGAAGATTGGGCATAACTTGGTCTTGAAGAATCCAAATTAGTTCAGACCCATGGAATTTGAAAGAAGATTCGGAGGGCTACGACAAGAGAAAAATTCAAATACTGAATATCTGAAATCACAGAGTTAATTCAGTTTCAATATCAAGCGCCTAAAAAGCAAGAAAAAGAATAGATATCAATATTGGGTTCTAAAATTCCCCCTAAGAAGAATTCAACACTAATTAAGCCTTCATAAGGCTCTAATATGACTCATGAATATGAATAATGGCAACATGAAATATCAAAATTACAAGAGAAAGTGCACCAAATTTTTCTCTCGCAAATATCAACAAAAAATGAAATGGAAGTTTTGAAGAAAAACGTGGAAGCTAAGATGGATGGTTTGAAGAAAGGCATGGAAGCTAAGATGGATGGCATGGAAGTTGTAATGGAAGCTAATATGGATGACATGGAAGCCAAGATCGATGAAAAAATGAAAGACAACATGGAAAACATGAAGAATGATCTAAAAGCGGACATGGAAGGTTTGAAAAAGTTGATACAAGAAATATTTCCTAATGGCGAAAAGATAGTAGAGGAAACTCATGATGAGAACAAAATAAATTTTAATCGTGATTTCATAAACTCTAATGTTAGATAGAAGAACCAACATATTTTGAAGATGGATATGAGGAAGTTTTATGGCAAGGATGCCATAACATGGATACTACAGATGGAGCAATATTTTGATCTCAATAATGTGCAAAATGCAAAAAAGGTACGATTGCAGCTTTACATTTAGAAAAAAATAAATTTGTATGGTATCGATGGCTTTTCTCCCATAAACAAATTGCCACTTGGTCAATTTTTACGGAGAAAATGATAGTGCATTATGAGGATACAAAGAGCAACACCTTCTTTAGCCAATTGATAAATCTCAAACAAAAGGGTTCAGTGGTGGAGCACATTGAGGACTTCCAAAAATTGAATATAAGGGTAGCTGATATTCCAAAGGAACACATGATTGATGTCTTCATAGGGACTTTAAAGGATAACATCCAACATGAGGTTCAAGTGTGGGAACTTGATTCATTTGGGAAGGCATTCAGGTTGGAAAGAAAAATTGAATGTAAAATTATGGCGACAAGGAAGCCTAGCCCTCACATCTATAAAGATGGAAGTGTTGCTACTCCTAGAATTCCACAACCTACAAGGTTGACACCACAAAATTTGGAAGACAAAATAGAAAAAGGGCTTTGCCGTAGTTGTGATAACAAATACACTAAAGGTCATAAGTGTATCAAGAAGAAACTATTTTACCTTGATTGTGAAGAGGAGGAAGAAAATGAACAAGAAGCTTCAAAAGAAGAGGATACACACTAAGAAAAAACCCTAGAATAAGAAGAAATGAGTCTAACCATATCGTTTGATGCATTCGCAGTAATTACCACTCCTCAAACTCTCAAGATAGAAGGACATATCAAGAAGAAAAAGGTAATGGTGTTGATTGATTTGGGTAGTACCCATAATTTTATTCATTCTAAGCTAGCCAAGGACTTCAATTGTTTCTTATACCCAGCACTGGAATGTCAACTAATGGTTGCAAATGGAGGAACTATAAATTTCTCTGGAAAATGCCATAATATCAAGCCAACCATGGGGGAATATGTATTGAATAGTCCAATGCTTTCTATTCCAATGGGAGGTGTTGATTTTGTACTAGTGTTGGAAAGGTAAATCCCCTCTGCGGAAAAAGGTGATCCCTCTAGCCCTAGAGTGGGTCTAGAAACAAGGGAACAAGCTAAGTTGCAGGTTCCTAGCTAAAAAATGAAATAGGTTGGGGTATATTGTCCTACCTGGAGTCCAACGTGATTGTCGCAGCTGTAGTAGTGATGACTTCCTGATCTATGTCCTGATAGGTCGCGGTCCTTCAATAATAGCACTCATATTCCTGCATAAAGATCAAAGACAAGAGAAATATACAGGAAAATAACTTCATTCATAGCTAACCAGTCAGTCAAGGAGGAATAAACACATTGCATAGAATAAACCATATTAACACAAGATGAGAAACAGACAATAGTCATGTATATATAAATAGAAGAAAGAGATTACAACTAGAGCCTTGACATCGTAGCCTCCTTCAGCAGATTGAGTTGAATCGTGTCTTGAAAGATCGTCAGGAATTGGGATGAGGCGAGGACACAAGCCTATGCTCTCTCTCGACAAAGGTCTCTTTCTGATATATCTCCTTAGCAAAATGTTTAGCAATTCTCTTCAGCCTTTCAACTATGATTGTTCAGCTAGTGTATCAATGGGAGATAGCTTTATTTATAGAGGGAGAGGAGGGAGTTGTGATTCCGAAAATGGTGGAAGGGAGGTCTTGTCCTTTGGGAGGTTTCCCTAAATGGTGGAATCAAGAGGCCAGAGGAGGGTGGTTGTAGTTATTCAGTCGAACCACTCAGGCCGACTCTCCCATGAAGTTTTTATCATGGAAAATTCGCCTCTATTTTTAAAAAACATTAAAAAAATAGCTTGGCATGGGTAGCTGACTGGGACAGATCACCAATGGTCATGGGTCCCATTTTTAATCTTCCTCATTGGCGCGAGGGCATAATGGTATACCAGCACCAATGTAAAAACTTGTGTTTCTGATGGTCTGCTCAGGAAATTGTCAATAGAGGGAATGTTGTCCTCATGGAAAGGGATGCAATGATGATCTTTGCAAGGCATGAAAATTCTTATTAGTCACATAAATGGTCCTCTAATGTGTGGGATGGGGATCGCAAGGACAGTGAAAAAATGCTATGTAACAGATTCCCCCTAAAGCATGAGGTCTGAGAGAGAGGGAGGGGTGAAATGCTTTATGAGAACGCATTCGAACCAAACACCAATTTAGAAAGACCTAAAATTACAAATACAACTGATATTTCTGAGTCATGAACATGTGGCATGGGTGTAGCCATCCATAATAGAGTACATACAATTGAGATCTGAGGTATGGACACAGCCATCCAGAAATAAGGATCAATAAATAGATTCAGGTATGGTCGCAACCATCCAATCAAAAAATTCATGCAATAAGTCATGATAAACCACAATATCCTGAAGCTTGGATCTTATCAGACAAAACCCATTGTCTTGCGCTCCATCTCGACCCAAAAAAGTACAAATTCAAGTATGCGAATATGTGAGCTAAAGTCGAACATGCAAGAAAGTCACCTGATTACCAGCCAATGATGAAAGTTGTTAACAGGCATGAGAGAAACCATCAATAATGAAAATGGCTCTCAAGGTACAGGTACAATCCAGGGAATGTAAACAGTGATCTGGCATCGAATACTCGCAGAATCACTCGATCGAAGGCCAAATATGTGGACCTGTCGTCGAATGCGAAGAACTTTCCATTGAGGCATGCAAGCTCCAAGGTACGAGAAGGGAGTCTATAGGTCGAATTCCTAGATAATGAGCTAAAGTCGACAAGAAGTGGCCAGATCGAAGGAGGGAAATAATGTTTCCCACACCATTGATATGAGATAGATTAATATGATGATAGTGAATCAGGACCAAACAGAAGATCAAAGGAAGGTTGAAAACTAAAGAGGCAAACGTCTCTTGAACATAACAGCGACACGACTGGATTTGGCAGTATTTGACATCAAGGGATCTAAGGTCATGATGATGTGGCAAAGAGCAGATAAGAGGCCAAAACAGATTACCCAAACCCGTGGAGGAAAAAATGATGAAATGAGATGTCCCCAACCTGACACGAATTCAGACAAGTGTCATGTTTAAGAACGACATACTGTAGACACAACTAAAAACTGGTTCCATTTTCCCCCACCATTTTTGCCGAGTACCCCAATTATTTTTGAAAAGCAAGCTTGAAGGGGATAGCATATGCTTGCAATGTAATTTTTTCCTTCGGAAAAATCATCCTAGTACATTTTACGAGCCCTAAGAAGAAGGAACTCAGTGAACTTCATGGTGACGATGTTTGTTGTCATCAAGGTTTAACGAGTCTGACAAAGGGAGAACTCGACATCTTTTCATGTTTAGGGAGTTTGAAAAGAAGCGGAAAAGAAAACTCTAGGAAGTCCATTTTTGTAAATAGTCCCTCATATCCAAAAAGGTGGAAAACTATATCTGAGAGAACCTCTTAGTCGTGATAGGCTAAGGTATTCCTTTTTCATAAATAATCCATCCCATCCTGAAAAATGGGTAAAAGTATATTGGGTAGATATTATTTCACAACCATCTAATGAGTTCAAAACGACAAGAATCTTGGCAATATTTTTAGTTTTACGGAGTTAGAAAAGAGCTAAAAGATAACTCCAACAGTGACTTTTTCATGTTTTTACCATGTCCGAAAAAGTATAAAATACAACTCGTTACTTCATCGTTGTTGCAGTAAAAACCTGTTGCTACACAAGAGATGAACGTAAAACCCACTCCTTGAAGTAACATAATGAAATAAACAAAAAATATGTCTTAAAAAATAATTAGGGTTTCAAAAATTTATAAAATGCAAAAAATGGTAAAAAATAATTGCTTTTCACTTTACCTCTTGTGGAGCCATAGTTACCCATTTTACACTGTGATTTTGTGGCGACGATAGCGAGCAATCCGGCAAACCAATCTCAAATTTGTGAGTTCCAGGTAAGAGACAAAATCGTTCCCTGCATTTTTATTATACTTTCATCACCTGCAACCCCAAATTTGGAAATATACGAGGAAATTCTAAAAATTAGGGCCCGGAAGTTGCCGCGAGTATTAAGCACGGACTCGCGCCAATCGCCCAATATTTTGAATTAAGGTGTGCCAGTTGGCACGACTATTTCTAAAACAGTAGCGCCAACCGCACAAAACATTTTAAGCTTATAATGCAATAGGCCCATTTTCACCAATAAAAATATTTTATTTTGGCTAATGATAATCATATGAACACGTTGAAGATGTTTGCAGGTGTGAAGTTGCAAAATTGAAATCGAATGGAAAGAACAAGAACACAATGAAGAAGACTAACTTGCCACGGATAATGAAAGATGCATGGAAGCTCTTATAGATTGTGGTCTCAAGAAATTCTTCATGACACCGTGCCTCAAAGCTCAACTGGAGCTACTACAATACTTAATCAGTATCTGGGATGAGGATCAATAAAAATTCATTCTTCGTGATCAGGAACTCGAGATCAAAGTTTCAGACATTTATTTCATAACAGGGCTGTCACAGAGGGGGGCAGCACTAGTCCTGATTGGAACCCGGCCCACCATGGTGAACATGAGCATGGTAATCGACGGGGTATGTTGAGGGGCACGGAAAGGATCAGGAAGTGGGAAGGTAGATATCCAGACTATCTCGGACTTGGCACTAAAGGCAATGCTACACACCATCGCATGAGCTGTAGGATCGCAGGCACCGCATGAGGCCACAAAGACACAATTATTTCTTTTTGTATATTTCTTGACACCGACCCTCTACAGCTGGGAAGAGGCAGTGACCATCAACATGAAACGTCAACTAAAAAAGTGTAAGAAAGGCAAACTGAAGTAGTCTGGATATGGGTCTATCATGGTATCGTTTATCTTGGAACAACTACCAATATTTCAATGATAAGAGGTGATATTTATGACACCACCAGCACAAGAAACATGGATGGCCTGTTGGGCAGCTCTGATGCCAAGGTCAGGGGGTGGACAACAGATGTCCTAGAGACCGGAGCTATTTGATTGAATCCATCAAAAACTGATCGTTTTGGAGGATTCACCCTACTATGGCACAGATTTTACTTGGTAAGACTCATTTTTTTATTTTCATGAGTATTATGATTTTTTTTTTTGTTATGCATGTTCTGACAGTAAATCCATGTGTAATTACAGATGTCTTCCTAGGGAGACCTACATGCATGTCTCTGATAGCAAGGCTATTTCCTCATGACTTTGATATTTCCCCTCATGGTGAAGGAGGCGAGGAGGAGGAAATCATGCACAACTTGGAGGGAATATCCCGTGGGATCCTGGACTATGTGTGATTCGACGATATTCCTCGTGCATACCAGAGACACACTGTAGGGGTGTCAAAACGAGTTCACCGCTTACTGAGGCAACTTGTACGGGCAGTGACATGCTATCATGAACGTCACACTAAGTAGAAACCTAGGTTTCATTTCTAGATATTTTTCAGAGACATGGTGTCTAAGGATGTAACAGAAACACACATATTTTTTGAACTTATGATGCACACTGATGCAAACATTCGGTATATATATATATATATATATATATATATATATATATATATATATATATATATATATATATATATATATACATCTATTTTCTTATATGGATCTTTTTCATGTGATGATGATTTTACAAATCATGCAAATTTATATCTAATACAATGTAGCCACTATATCAGTTAATGCATTCATTCGCCTAGGAATATGTTGATATGTGATGTAATCAAAATGTCTTTCCAACAAAAAAACATGTAAATACAACCTTAAAATGTGAGGGTTTCTAACTGAATAATTTCCATTAAGTTGAAGAATGACAAGCTGTGAGTCTAAATTTACAACCAATGCACAAATGCCAAGGAAAAACGCCTTGGTTAATAGTTCAATGACAACACTATACTCAACAACATTGTTTGTAGTTCATCCTAGATAGATACCTTGAAGATCTATCAACTCACTAGCAGGATCATAAATCACCCAGGCTGCCGAAGACATGTTCCAAGTACTACGGAAAGCACCATCTGCGAAACCAACATAAGGGTTAATAGACATCTGCACAATAATAAACGACCCAATAAGCAGGAAAATGCTCGCAAAGCACACAAAGAAAAAAATGTACAAAAATGAAAAGAACACCTATGTACACAAAACATTCATGAATGACTCATGCATAATATTTTTTACGATACAACCCATTTCTAGGTTGATCCAGAGGATGACCTTCATAATCAATGAGCTCATAGGCCCCATTCTACAAGACATGTTTAACAATGGAGGGCCCATGCCACATGGGTTGAAATTTTCCTACCCCAAGCTTATCATGAGCTTGGTCATACAAGAGGACGAGGTCTCCTTCTACAAAGGAGTGAGGGGAAACCGACTGGTCAAAATGAGCTTTGAACTACTTCTTCTATGCTTCAATGACCAAAGAAGCAAGGCGGCGAGTTTCATCTAGCCTTTATAAGTATATAAGACTCTCTTATTCTGGTGAAGTGTTTGGAAGCAATTCAACAACCAACTTGAGTGAAGGTATTGCACACTCAATCGGAAGGGTAGCTTCCAAACCGTAAATAAGCTGAAATGGAGTGAATGTGGTCGCATCCTTAACTGAGGTTCGATATGCCCAAAGAGTCGAAAATAACATGAGATGCTAGTTTGATTTTTTCACCCCAATCGTATGTTGAGGCATGGTGACAAGAACTTTATTCACGACTTCAACCTGGCCATTGGCTTGAGGATAGTATGGAGTTGAGCTATCGTGATGTAGACCCAACTTCAAAGTAAACTTTGCCACCATATAATGCCAAAAATAGGAACCATGATCGGTAATGATGCCTTAAGGGACACCAAACCTATAAATGATGTGATTGAATATGAATTGAGCTACTGCCTTACCGTCAACCATAACTGTAGGCATTGCTTCGCCCCATTTGGTGAAGTAGTCAAGGGCTATGATAATATAAGCATGACCCTCAGCCAAGTGAGGGTTACACGTCATAAAATTGATGCCCCACTTCGCAAAGGGACAAACGGTAATGACAGGGTGTAGATGTGAAGGTGGTGCGTGTATCTTGTGCTAGTAGATCTGGCAGTCATGACATTTACGAACAGCAAAAATGCAGTCCTTGAAGATGGTGGGCAAGAAATACCCAGCACGAATAAGTTTCTGTGTAGTAGCATAACCAGACATGTGACTGCCATAGGCACAATTGTGACAGTAATTCAAGGCTTTCTCAGCCTCCTCGAGAGTCAAATGCCAGTAGAGAATAGAATCAACTCTGATGCGGTAGAGTGTATCTGTGACTATATGATAAGGCTTTGATTGGTGACGGATGTGTCAGCGAGCATCATTCGACAAATCAGATCTGAAATTAGAAGTCTAAATATATACGATGATATCACCATATCACCATACCAAGGATCGAGGGTGCTAATCAGAAAAAGCATACCATCTGAAATGCATTCCTTAGAACTAGACGGAGCGGAGCCAGAGGGGAGGGAGGAAATAAGATCGGCAAAGACTAATTATTTCTTCGACTTGGCAGTAGAAAATTCCAAATCAAACTCTTGGAGGATGAAAATCCACTTCGAGTACTCCCCCCCTAGCAATTATTGAGACAATATGTTCACACGGTCGCAGTCATAAATCATAGTCACCATACGCAATACAATATAATGATGAAAACATTGAACTATTTTAAAGGCATCCAATGCTAACTTCTTGACATGTGCATAACGTGTTTCAGTATCGAGAAGGTTACAAGAGAGATAGTAAATAACATGCTCGTCACCGTCATCATCGTCTTGCATCAAAACCATGGAAATCGTGCTGAAAGTGGCAGCTAAATAGAGGGAAAATCCTGATGATAGTTCAGAGGACGTACTAGAGGAGCATTGACAAGCAACGTCTTCAGCGCATTGAAATACTTCTCGGTGATCTCATCCCAAAGGAATGGGACACCCTACTTTAGTAATCATGTGAATCCTTTAGCCACTTTGGCATAGTTAGGTATTAAATGACGTAAGAAGTTAGCCTTTCCTTGTAGGCTCTGCAACTAATGTAATGACAATGGAGAGAGGAGATTAATGATAGCCTCAACTTTCAGAGGATTGAAAAAAAATCCATCTTTGGAAATGATAAACCTAAGAGTCTACCAGAATCGACACAGAAGACACACTTATGCAGATTCAACTGAATGTTATAGAGTCGTCAGCGAAGAAAAATCTAACGAAGATGGTCAGGGTGGTCTCTACGCTTAGTTGAATGAGCCGGAAGGTCATCTAGATAAGGCTGAACGATGTGTTTAATACCATGAAAAGCATATGACATCGCTCGCTGAAATGTGGCCCAACATTTTTCAAGCTGAAAGGGAGCTTCTTATACGAAAAATTACCCCAGGGGCAGATAAAGGAAGTCTTATGTTGATCTTTCGGAAGAATTTTAATCTGGTTGTAGTCAGAAAATCCATCCATAAGAGAAAAAATCTCACTCCTAACACAATCATCAATGATTTGATCAATAAAGAGAGTAGGATAATTATCCATAGGGCAGACACAATTGATGTCGTGATAATTGACATAGACCTGAATGGTACCCTGCTTCTTATCTATAGGAATAATGTTGGAAACCCATTCTATCAAGGGAATTGGATAGATAAAACCAACTTTGATAAGTTTTTCAACTTCAATCTTAATGGCAGTGGCCTTTCTAGGGTGCATAGGATGAAGACGCTGATGAACAAGCTTCGCACCAGGAGATGTTGAAATCTCATGCACCACTATACTAGGATCGATGACGGGCATCTCTTCATAAGACCATTCAAAGAGATCATGGAACTCATAGAAAAGGCTAGTATAAACCTGAACTTCATCTGAAGAACAGGTGACCCCGATATGGATGTTCTCGAAAATTATCGGTTTCACGGAAATGTCGATAGGCATCATTTGTGTGACATTACACAAGTTTCCCTCCGTAAAAAATTCATGTGTCAGAATGGGCGTTTGAAGGGGAGGATAATTAACCTCAGATGCAAACCTCTCAAGACACATAGACATGGCCTCGAGGCCAGGCATGAACGAGGAACAATGATGACTATCATCCCACAGAGGATCCTCGAGAGACATAATTTCCACGATGGCTTCATCGGAGGGAAATATCTCTTTAAGGGATCGAGCAAATCTGAATCATCGAGCCAAGGGGATTGAGAATAAGTATCAAGAGACATGCCCAAAGGAGCATGATCAGGAGGTAGAGGCTCTGAAGCTGAAATAAGTTCACAATAGTCGATGTTGATTGGACTCATGGCATCAAATCTCCAAAATAATCGATTTGCTCAGGCGAAGGGATGTTCCATGGGTCGTCAGACCAAGAGATCATATTGATCTGAACAGTGTTGGGTGGAGGAAGAGGAAAAATTCCCATGAGGGCAGGATCTTTGAAGAGACTCGGCCCTACGCTCTCATAAGGAGTAGGAATTTGATCCACATACAGAACGTTGTTCTTGGAAGAAGAAGTGAAGAACGACAATTGATCAATAGTAACGATCTTTCCTTCGTATGGAAATTTCAAAACACAAAAGAGAGTGGACGGCACACACAGCATGGCATGAGTCCAACTGTGACTGAGGAGAGGATTGTAATTGAGCTTAGCGTCAACTACTTCAACCTCAACATTGACTGTCTTCCCTTCTAGAGTAATCGGTAAACTAGCGAGAACACCAAGAGGTTTAGATTCCCTTTCATCAAATGCTTCAAGAGCATTTTGCAATGAATTCAAAGTTGGAGAACCAATGGCTTTCCAACAGGCAGACGACATGATGCATGTAGACGCACCCTCATCCACAACTTCATGATTGATATTCAGTCCATTAATGACAACTTGTATGATGAGTTCAATATGGCTTGGAAGACGTGGGACGAAATTATCCAAGTCGAAAGTGATAAGGTTTGAAACAGCAAGATCAACCCTACCGATCACAGATAGCAAATTATTCCGCTGAGACAGACAAATCTGAATTACTTCTCATCCAGACATTATAGATGGTGTCTGAGCCAAAACCTCAACAATACTTTAATGTTGAGAAGCACGGGCATTGGGATTGTAAGAAGACTTACAGGGTACACCTTTCAAAGGTGCCCATACAACAGGCTCAGTACTGCGCCTTTCAATTTGAAGAGGGCCAGAAGCAAGTGGACGAGGAGGACCATTAGCGATCTCTTTCCTTGCTTCCTTACGCGATTCGGTATAATCATTCAACCAGGTAGCAATAGAAACAGATGCAGAATCGTTCATCATGAAGACCTGAGAGCCAAATGAGGCAGAGGGCTGAGGTTTCTCTACCATCTTGGTTTGTTGTGATGGAAAAGGTTCTTTGAGAATAGCCATGGTTCCCTGGGTTCCTTTGAGAAATGTACTTACTTCGGCCCATCGAGGACAGTCTTTGGTATAGTGTTCTTCATCACAAATAAAGCTAGGATACTTCGGCTTACATTGTGAACCATCATCAGTACGAGATTTTTGAGAATCCTATTTTGGGGTATCGGCTTTGGATTTACCTTTACCCTTATTTTTTCCTTCAGAACTTTTATTTGCTAGATTTTCTTGAACGACATTGACTTCCGCAGTTGTACCAAAATTTGGGGTAGGTTGCGAAGGAGTATCATTGGAAGGATTAGATTTTTTCTTCCCAGGGTTCGAAGGAGAAGACTTCCAAGAAGTTTGAGACATGTAACTTGTTATCACTCTAATAATTCCCAAAGTTGTGAGATTTTTGAGTTTATAGTTTTAATAACACTAGAGATAACCACAGACCTACTTTCAAGCTTTAGGATCTAGCCTTCCTAAGGCTCAGAGAGGGCTCTCTCTATAACATTTAACTTTTCTTTAATATAGGATTTTAGGCTAGCTATATAGGAAAATATGGTTTTGATATTTGGTTTGTCTTGGTGGGGAAAATCACTTAATGAATGGATAGAGATAGATCTATTTTTCCATTGGGAAAATGGAGTCAATGTGTGAAGCAGATAGGTCAGGATCAAGGTCTAAAGTCAAATATTTTCAGGGAAAGATAACAGAGTTACTCAAGATCTTTGAGGCTGATTGGTGAAGTGGTTTAATTGGGATAAAGAGCAACCAAGGATTCTTTAATCCATATATGGAGTGAATATGACAGAGTTCATTTGAAAGAGGGATAAATTAAGGGTTCCCACTCAGGAAATCAGTAGAAAGCATTAAAATGAAAACCTGTAAATAACAGAGTGCTTTAAATAAATTCTAATATATCACTTCCTAATTTCACATTAAAATTTAGAACACATGTATGTATGAATGGAAAATATAAGAAGCTTTAAAAATAACATTATAAAGTACTTCATTTAAGTTGGCCCGACACATGAATCTTGAAACATGATGCTTTATTGACTTGATCTAGCCTGCTGACTTGAAACATGGTACAAAATCCCTTTAGGTACAGAAATATTGACTATAGAAGTCTTCAACAATTTATCCCGCAATAATAGTTCAAATAGTGAAGTATTTATACAAAAAGTGTTACAAAATATCCTAGAAAAATCATAGGAATTTTCTAAGGAAAATAAAATATCTTTTACAAAAATATAGTGACAGCTGCTTAAGAACTTGCAGGTTTTCCTACTTATTCAAATAAAATAGAAATGATGTTTTGATTTAGGTGTAGCTAGCTGTTGTGTTGTCTTCAACGCTCGAAAAAATACCTTCAATCTATTTTGAAACTCTATCTTCTTATCTGATACTCTTTCATCTGCTATTTTGACTGCCTTACTACTACAAAAATCTGTTTTCATCCTCTTTCATCCTCTTTTTTCATCCTCTTTCACTGTAAAATTTTCTTTTACAACAAATCAGTAAAATTTTTCAAAAATTATTCATCGGGTAACTTTATCGTGGTAAGTTTTCTATAATTTTCATCAGCCTCTATGTATCTAACATATGTTGGTTTGACCATGTTGGGGTCCTGTGATTTGGCTAATTGGAAAACCAAATGACAAGGCAACACATAAACCAGTCTTTAGAGCTCTAAGATCTAGCCTTCCTAGTATCAAAGAGGGATCTCTCAATTCTTTCCAAAGATATGACTTGTTTGTCTGTAAAAGGTTGATTTTAGGCTAGTTATGAAGTGCAAATTTGTTTGTTTGGGTTTGGGTGGTTGGACATGAATGATCTAGGAATTATAGATAGAAAGGGGAAACATCATAGCCATTGGGAAATGGAGTCAAGAAGAAGTTATAACAAGCTCAATCAATGGATATGGGATATCAAAGGGAAAATCTAACTTGGCCAGTGGATCTTGGGTTTGCTGGATGAAATGAAATGGACATTAAGGATTTAGAAGGAGAAGTAGAACTAAGGGCAGATAAGAATCCTTAATTATATGTACTCCTCAACAAAGGGACTTAAAACATTATCAGAACATGAAGAGGCATTCCATATATAGGGCTAACCATAAATTCTAGAAACCACACTTCAGTAAATAATAATTCCAAGACAGACTTTTCAAATGAAATCTAGGAGTCGAGGAATGCTCTATTTCATCCAGAGATTTCACTTTCAAGGATAATAAAACATTTAAGATTCACAAATAATTGCATTCATAGAATAGGGAACTCCTAGACATATAATACTACAATTATAAAGACCTTCAAAACAGTTATCTCAGCAAGAACAAAGGGTATGATCAAAACAGACCTCTTTGACAAACTGTAAACAATGGTACTTTGAAGGGAGACTTTAGAAACAGTTTTAAAGTGGCAGCAAGTAAACAGGGAAAACCATAAATCATTCTTGGGACCAACTGTTTGTACTATTTCTGAAATAAACAAGCTTAAGGGTTTGAAAAGCAGTTAAACTACTCAATAAAACCTTCAACAGATGAAAACATAAAGACAGTGAAGAGCAAACAGGTCTAAGGTGCTTCTAGGAGACATTTCTTAGCCTAAACATTTTACTCTACTGTAAGTATAGAATGATGGAACAAAATGGAAAATAGGAAATAACAATTAACAAATTAGAATACATCACCAACATCCATGCTCAGGGATCCAATGATAGAGCCTTCTTATTAACAAAACATGTAAAAACATCATCAATCTTCCAAAACTTCAATTTCTTCTTTTATCTTCAGCTAGACTATGTACAACTACAAAGAGCTCTAATGCCAGCAACCAACCCTTACAAATGAGTTCCACAGCAGTATTTATACTGTAATTGAGGAGGTGGAACTATCTAGGGTTCAAAAATTTTATTAATGACATAGTAAATGCACTTATAGCCTTAAAAACCATGCAAGGCATAAGGTAGGAATGTTTCTCAACTGCTTCCATGTGTAATAAATCTGTCTTTACTTCCTGAGGATGAAATAGTTGAAAAGATTGACTTTGGGGCCTTTTTCTGTCTTTACATTAACCGTCCTGACAGTTTAAAATATCTTCTTTTGTGTAATAACTGTTTATTTTCCTTTTGAGATATAAAGTAAGCCACAGGTGGCAGTTAGATTTATTTAAGGGAATAACTGCTTCTTTTTGAAGTATCCAAGGCTGCTTTAGTTTAATTTTCCTTGATTTAACCAATAAACTGTGTTTAAGGCCTTTTAGCCTTGATTTTTCTTTAATTAATCTGCTTTTAGTCTTTGATTTTGCCTTAAGCCTCTATCATCATCCTTATGCTCTCTTTTTCTCCTTTCTAATTGATTCGAGCCTTTAATTCTTTTTTTTTAACTATGTTTATCCTTAATCTGCCAATTTAAGCTTTTAATCTTCTGTCTACTTCTTTGGTTTTCAAAATTCAGTGATTTTCTTCTTCTGCGTGTGCAAGAGGCCTTTTTGATGTGCTGGAAGGTTATAAGGTATATCGGTGGCCATGAAACATCAATTTCAACCTTCATATTGAAACCCTGGATCCCCTTCTTTGTTTTCAGGCCCTCGGATCATCATCCTGAGGCCTTAGTCACTGAATATGACTGTGGGATGACATTTCGGCCTTTGTCCACCATTAAACCTGCACAAACAACAAAATTTTAGCTTAAAACCTGTGGGATTGGCTAAAACTTACTTCAGGGGCTCGGGGAGGCAATGAAAGCGATGTACAGAGGAGAGGGAGAGTGCAGGGGAGGGGTTCCACAATCGGAACCGCGAAAATAGGTTTGAATTTTTCATTTCAGCGCGTAATGGAGGAAAGGTGGTTTCGTGAAAACCACCGGCAATTTTAATATTGTAGATGAGTGCTTAGCGGTTTTTCCCCGGGGGAATGTGATACGTGTCGGAAGCTGACACGTATCCCCCGCAAAACCACCAATTTCATGTCGATAACGCGCGATTAATTTTTTGGAGAAACAAACGCGAAAGAGTGCATGGACCATTGGATCTGGGGCTGTTGATCCAACGATGGAGAGGGCACGCGATGGGGAAATGTGCACGGTGGTGGGAGATAGTGGAAGACAGGTGGCAGATGGAGAGTGGATGGATGGTGGAGCAGTGGGTGGTGGGCCCAAAGATGATGTGGGCGCTTGGTCAGGTAGTGTGGGTTGGGAGATCGGCGGGGTTAAATGTGGGCCGTTGGATCTAGGCCTAAGGCCTTTGATCTACGGTTGAGAATGGACCAAGAAAAGGTAAGGCAGAGTGAGGGAGGTTTAATGAGTCAGGAGCATGATGGTATTTGGATCTAGGCCTAAGGCCTTTGATCTACGGTCGAGAATGCCTCGTGGAGATGAATGGATGGGAGGAGAGGAGTCGTGGGGAGCGTGACAGCCGTAGGATTTATTTTTTTTAATGGTGGGGATCGACCAGGGAGAATTAATAGCGCGGAGAAATAAAGATAATAAAAGGGCTGGAGGGAAAGTGAGGAAAGGTAGAGTGAGTGTGAACCGTTGATCTTGGTAGATCAATGGTGCAAATCACATCGGAGGTTGAATCATCGGTGGAGGAAAGGGAAAATGTACTGAAGGAAAAGACACGATTTGCCGATGCCGATGGGGGCTAAGGGTAGGTGTTGGGGCATGGCCCCATGGAGGAGTAAGGGACCGAGAGCCAAGGAAAGAAGGGGCAAGGAATTTGCGCAGAGAGTTAAGCGCTTGGCCATCTTATCAAACCTGATTGACGGTTGTGATTGCATCGGGAGATCAGCCAATCAGCATAAAAAAGGTAAGGGAAAAGAGAAATTGGAAACGCCAATGCGCGATGCATGAGGGGGGCTAATGCCTGGTTCTGGGCGCAAGGTTTTATGGTGGAGAAATGGAAGGGGCTTAAGCTAAGGGGCCTTAAAAAATTAATGTTTATTTATGAGCGGAGAAAGGCCTAAAACAAGTCTTTTAAGCTTTTTTTAAGTTTTTGGTAAGGTAAAGAGGGTATTTAAAACCATAAATAAGGGGTTTTTTTATAGGTTTTAAAGGGTTTTTATGAGTAAATGAGGGATTTAGTGAAGGAAAAATGGGGTTTTTATAGGGAAATGAAGGTTTAATGAAGGGAAATGGACTTTTTTAGAGGGAAAAAGGACTAATAAAAACAGGGATAGGAATGGTAGAAAGGGTGGGATGAAATGGAGGTAAAAATGGGGTAAATAGGCTGAAACAAGCTTCCTTTTGAAACAGAAGGTGATTTTTTAGAAGGCATAGATGAATATTTTGGTGAACTGATAGATTTAGGATGATGAAGGCAGTGAGATTTCTAGAACTCATAATGCTTCTTTGAAATATTATTTCTAGAAATCTAGGATTGATAATTTAGTCAGCTTTAGATATCATCAAAATTATGGATGACTAACAGTGGCTCCACTTGGGGAGGAAAGATGTCCTTTTAGGTGTCTAGAACCTCAATTTATCAATCTCTGGCTTTCAGCAGACTAGTGCCTTATTCATTTGGCAGAATTTCTTTGTTTTCTTGCTTATTTTCTTTGCATTTTGACAATTCTTCAATGACCTGCAGCATGAAAAACTCTTTAAGACAACACCTCTACCTACCCACAACTACTTGTCCTAGAATTTTTTCTTCTCTTGAGTGCATTTGAACTAGAAATCTCTTTGACATTTTATTTTTTTGAAAACAGGAAGATAAAACTATCTGATGCTACCCTTATTTCTTCCAAGAGTTCAGATTAAACTATTGAACTCTTTATTTCTCTACCTAACTATCTATCTTTCAAGATTAGGCTATTTGACAGATTTTTTTCTCTGTTTCTAAGATAGGAAATTTAAACATAGTCAAATCAGGATTAGACTGTCCAATTTTCTATCATGTCTATGGTTGTATGTACAAGCTGCACATAGAATTTATTTGCAGAAAACTAAAACAAAATTGTAAAGGCTTAAGATCTGAAAATTAAAGACATCCTTCTTTCTTCTTGGCTTCAATTTTTTAGCATTTTAGAACCAACCTTTCTTTTGATTCTTGGTTCAGATTTTGAGCATATTTGAACCATTTTTATTCTATCCTAATATATTCTACTGATAAGCTAAGATTAAACAATTTGGAAAATCTTCTTCACTAACCTATCAATAGTAAATTGAAATCTATCTATTCATGATTAGGCTGTATGACTTAGTAGTTTTTTCTTTTAGTAGTGGCATTCAAGCTTGCACACTTTCAATTTTTTTTCTTTTTTGGTATGGGGTTGTACCTTTCTTCTTTTATATCTACCCTATTTTATCTTTTTCTATTTCTTTTGTATTCTTTCAATTTTTCTTTTTCAAAGAAAAAAAAAATCTAATTAAATGCTCAAAGGCTGAGCTTTATTGCATTCCTATCTAACGTAATATAACCTAGAAAATTTACATATTTAGATGATGAACTCCCTTTTCCAATAAAGCCAATCAAGTAAATGGTTCCATGATTGGTATTTGCTAATCTCCTTGAGCATGTTGGAAAAACAAAAGGGCCACTCCCATCTCACTTGTTCTTTAGCAGCGGTGCTAAAAAAATTTCTTTCTTTTGTTAATATACTGCTTCTAACAACCTTTATCCATTCTTCAAATATTTTCAAGAAATGAGCATAGGGATCTTGAAATAAATCTTGGTTATGAATATTTGGAAGATAGGTTTCAACAAAGCTTATTTTTTCCTCCACTGGATCAAGTTTAAGACTCTTTTGAGAAATAACTTCTTCCTCATCTTCATTATTATCTGAACTAGAGGACTCATCATATATTGTAGTGTTGTCCTCTTGTAGTCCTGGTATGCTCTGATTCAGTGGACTGTACTCTATGAAGAGATCATCATATTCTTGAATAGGGGTAACTTTTATTACCTCAACCCTCTCAGGAGAAGGCTCCTTATCTTCATTCTGCTCAAGAAATTCCTCTTTCTTCTCAACCTCAACATTATAACTGATAGATTGTTGATTCCCAATTATGTGAAATTTATTTCGGATGGGCTGCATTGTTTGATTACTGCTTTCATGCTGATGATAATGAAATTCTTGACACCAATCCACTACTGGTTTCCCTACATGATTAGTTTCTATTTGGAGCTCATCATCATCATCAGACTGGTCAAAAATTGGAAAATCATTAGTATAAACAATTTCACAAATCAAGCATATTGGGTTATCAGTATGTTTTTCTTTAAGATGATCTACAAGTTTATTTTCTGGTTCAAGACAACAAGGTTCAGTAGGTATATGAGAAGAATTGTTTTGTTCAAATGAAGTTTTGAGCGCTAGATGTTTATTTAATATTTGATCAATTTCTTCTTCTGTCAAAAGAGGAGGAATTTTTGTTTGGCCTTGGGCAGAAGTATAACAGTCCTCTTTCTCTTCTGAAGGATGATTTTGAGGCTGGATGTTTTCTTGAGCCTCACCTAGAAGGAAAGGTGAATGAATACTTGTGTTTTTAGTTGGATCCTGAGGATTTTATTCTATCCCCTGATCTTTTTCACTCTTAAACAACTCCTATTGATCTTTGTGATAGTCATTCTGAATATGGGATTCATGATTTGTTTCTAATAGATTTTCATGATGCCATTCTTCATTAATAATCTGAAATGAGTTATAACATAAAGGAAGAGATTCTAGTTGTGTTGTCTCTTCTCCTATTTCAGATTTTGTGAGTTCAAGATGGCTAACTATTTCCTCAGGGTATTGTTCCTTGTTTATGTTTACATCTTGTTCATAAAGTTCTTTTAATAGTAAAACATGAGGTATAGGTAGGCAATCAATACCTTCTTGACAATCTTATTCATTGTTTTCTCTATAATCTTGCTCATCATACATATTTTTTTTGTTGTTTATGTCTTGTAGTGGTTGAGTTTGTGTTTGATCAGGGAAAAACATAGGTTGCTCTAGATAATCAACATCTCTATCAACCTCATGCCTATCCAATATTTTATCAAGTATGTACATCATTTTTTCCATTATGTCCAATAATGTATCTAGTTTTTCTTCTCTTTCTATACTTGGATCCATGTTTATAAAAAAGAGGTCACTGTATCTTGTCAACCAGTTCAGAGTCTTCTTCCAGTGGAGTCATTAGGTATTTTGGAGGTTGTGGAGTCGCCAGGTGGAAGTTTTGAACTTTTCGGACCACCAACAATATGATTGGGTTTTCTCAATGCATTCCCAGGGAAGTTTACAAGGACTGGTAAAGTAATAGGCGTATTGGAGGCTAGTGGAGTTTTTAGGTATTTTGGAGGTTGTGGAGTTACCAGGTGGAAATTTTTAGCTCTTTTGGAGGTAAAATATTCTATGGTCCACCAACAATGTTTATTATGAAACCAATCTGAAATGTTTTTTGGGTTTTCTAAGTTTCTATGGTTTTTGAAGGACTAATGAGTCTATAAGAGCTTGCTAGGCAACTAAGAACTCAGAGGTCCCACCGTGATCGCCAAAATTTTGGGGTCCTGTGATTTGGCTGATTGGAAAACCAAATGAAAAGGCAACATATAAACCAGTCTTTAGAGCTCTAGGATCTAGCCCTCCTAGTCTTAGAGAGGGATCTCTCAATTGTTTCCAAAGATATGACTTATTTTCTTGTAAAAGGTTGATTTTAGGCTAGTTATGAAGTGCAAGTTTGTTTGTTTGGGTTTGGGTGGTTGGACATGAATGATCTAGGAAGTATAGATAGAAAGGGGAAACATCAGAGACATTGGGAAATGGAGTCAAGAAGAAGTTATAACAAGCTCAATCAATGGATATGGGATATCAAAGGGAAAATCTAACTTGGCCAGTGGATCTTGGGTTTGGTGGATGAAATGAAATGGACATTAAGGATTTAGAAGGAGAAGTAGAACTAAGGGAAGTTAAGAATCCTTAACTATATGTACTCCTCAAAAAAGGGACTTAAAACATTATCAAAACATGAAGAGGCATTCCATAGACAGGGCTAACCATAAATTCTAGAAACCACACTTTAGCAAACAATAATTCCAAGACAGACTTTTCAAATGAAATCTAGGAGTCGAGGAACGATCTATTTAATCCAAATATTTCACTTTCAAGGATAAGAAAACATTTAAGATTCACAAATAACTGCATTCATAGAAGAGGAAACTCCTATACATCTAAGACTGCAATTATAAATACCTTCAAAACAATTATCTCAGCAAGAACAAAGGATATGATCAAAACAGACCTCTTTGTCAGACTGTAAACAATGGTAATTTGAAGGGAAACTTCAGAAACAATTTTAAAGTGGCAGCAAGTAAGCAAGGAAAACCATAAATCATTCTTGGGACCAACTGTTTGTACTATTTCTAAAATAAACAAGCTTAAGGGTTTGAAAAGCAGTTAAACTACTCAATAAAACCTTCATCAGATGAAAACATAAAGACAGTGAAGAGAAAATAGGTCTAAGGTGCTTCTAGGAGACATTTCTTAGCCTCAACATTTTACTCTACTGTAAGTATAGAATGATGGAATAAAATGGAAAACAGGAAATAACAATTAAAAAATTAGAATATATCACCAACATCCATGCTCAGGGATCCAATGATAGAGCCTTCGTATTAACAAAACATGTCAAAACATCATCAATCTTCCAAAACTTCGAGTTCTTCTTTTATCTTCAGCCAGACTATGTACAGCTGCAAAGAGTTCGAATGTAGGTTTTAACCCTGAACAGAAATTGTCTACACATGAATCTTATAATAGAAAATAAACAATAGCGAGAGCATAAAACATAAAACAGATAAACACAGAGATTTTCCCCTGGATCCCAAATTGGGACGACCAGCTTGATTTTTCATTATATTCCTTTTAGTGTTACAACACATATATATACATGCAGAAGCATACATAAACCAATCAATGGTTTTCGTTGGGCATATTTGTAGGTCCTTCAATAGGATCACCACCACAAAATACAGAGGCAGAAACCATCGTACCCCAAAACCATGCCAAATCATGCACAAAACATGGGTGAGTCCGCCTATGAGTGGGTCCGCACACCAAGCTCAGTTTTCGTGTTGGCGCCTAGACCCCAACGAGTGGGGCTCCCTCCCCACTTGTGACCCCAGTTGCACAGCCCATGGCGTAAGCCATATCAGGAGCTGATCGTGGAAAGAATCTAACACATACCCAACATTCTCCCACTTGTTGTTTTCTTTCCACAGGGGGCCACAGGAGAGCTTAGTCATTGGCCCAATTCTTCAACACCCATTGTTTCTCTACACCAAGAGAACTTCTGAGTGCTCACAGACTTCGTCAATGCATCTGCAACATTCTTCAAAGTGTCCACCTTTACAAGCAACACCCTTTTAGCCTCAACCATATCTCTAACAAAGTGATATTGAACATCAATGTGCTTTGTCTTTGAATGATAAGCAGGGTTCTTAGCCAAGAAAATTACACTTTGGCTATCACAGTCTATCCTTATAGCTTGTTGTACCAACCCCATACTTGAACACAATCTCTGCAACCAAACTGCTTCCTTGCTTGCATGAGTGGCTGCTATGTATTCTGCCTCTGTAGTTGAAAGTGCCACTACGGACTGTCTTTTACTCATCCAACTGACTGCGCCTCCAAATAGGCTAAACACATACCCACTTGTAGATCTTCTTTGGTCCAGATCTCCAGCCCAGTCTGCATCAACAAAACCACGAATGTCCAACATTCTTTCCAATCCTGGTCTTCCCCGGTAGCACAAGCCATAATCACTAGTGCCACGTAAATATCTGAAAACCCGCTTCACTACTGTCCAATGCTCCTTCCCTGGGTTTGACATAAACCTGCTCAATACTCCCACTGCATGTGCAATGTCTGGTCTAGTACAGACCATTGCATACATCAGGCTACCCACTGCACTTGCATATGGAACACGGGACATATACTCCTCTTCTTCTTGTGTCTTAGGACATTGTTCAGTAGACAGCTTTACACCTACAAGAATAGGAACATTCACCGGTTTACTATCCTGCATGTTGAACCTCTGCAATATAGTCTCGACATACTTCCTCTGGTTTAACCAGAGCTTCCTCTTTGCCCGATCTCTCTTAATTTCCATGCCCAAAATATAGTTTGCAGCACCAAGATCCTTCATGTCGAATTTAGAGAACAGTTGGGTCTTCAAATCTTGGATAATTTCTTTGTCATTTCCAATCAACAACATATCATCCACATACAAGACCAAATAAATAACACAGTCACCAATTAATTTAAAATAAACACGGTGATCCTCCTTGCTTCTGGTGAAGCCAAGTCCCCATATATAGGTATCAAATTTTTGATACCACATCCTTGGTGACTGTTTTAACCCATACAGAGACTTCTTCAACCTGCATACCAGTTCTTTCTTACCCTTCACCATAAAGCCTTCGGGTTGCTTCATGTAGATCTCCTCTTCTAGATCCCTGTGAAGAAATGTTGTCTTCACATCCATCTGTTCTATCTCAAAATCAAATGCAGCAGCAACAGATAAAAGTAATCTAATAGAAGTAACCTTGGCAACAGGAGAAAAAATATCACCAAAATAAATTCCCGGCACCTGGGAATAACCTTTCGCTACCAACCGAGATTTTATTTCTCCACCTTGCCTTCTACATTCATCTTCTTTTTAAACACCCATTTGCTCCCAACGGGCTTCCTTCCAGCCGGCAACTCCACCAAATCCCAGTGCAAGGATGCCATTTCAACAACCATGGCCTCCTTCCATAGTTTTCCATCCTCTGAATCTGCTGCCTCCCTGACAGTTCTGGGTTCATCATCAGTTATAGTTAAGGCAAAACCTAAACAGAAAGCAGATGGACTATACCTTTCTAGTTGCCTTCTTTCCCGAACTAATCTTCTCAAAGTTGGAGTTTGTGGCTCTTCATCTTCTGAGTCTTCTTCTGTTGTAGAGTCTGATTCATCCTCCTTTAGCTCAAACTCTATATTCTCAGGTTCCTTTGGTAGGACTTCATGTTTAACAACATCTTTCACTTCTCTAAACACCACATCTCGGCTGTACACAACCTTCCTTGTTTATGGGTTCCAAAGCTTGTAACCCTTTAAACCATCCTTATACCCAATAAAGATGCACCTTTCAAATTTATTATCCAACTTGGTCCTTTTCTCCTTTGGAACATGTACATATGCATCACATCCAAATACCCTTAGATGTGAAAGAGAGGGTTTCTTACTAGTCCATACCTCATGTAGAGTCTTATCCTACAACATTGATGAAGGTGATCTGTTAACCAGATAGCATGCAGTCTCCACTGCCTCTGCCCAGAATTCTTGTCCTAACCCGGTACCACTGAGCATGCTTCTTGCCTTTTCCATCACTGTTCTGTTCATTCTTTCTGCAACTCCATTTTTCTTAGGTGTGTATGGAGTAGTCTTCTATCGTGCTATACCACACTTCTTACAGAACTCTTTAAATTCCTTCTTGCAGAACTCCCCACCATTATCTGTCCTCAACACCTTTATCTTCTTATCTGTCTGGTTTTCCACCAGAGCCTTAAATTCTTTAAATCTATCAAAAGCTTAAAATTTCTTCCTCAATAAATATATCCATGTATTCCTTGAGAAGTCATTTATAAATGAAACATAGTACACATAATTTCCCAGTGATGGAACTAACACAGGTCCAAACACATCATTGTGCACAAGTTCTAATATCTTGTTCGCCCTCTTAGCACCAGAAGTAAAACTCACCCGATTCTGCTTCCCATATACACAATTTTCACAGAAATCAAAATCCAGAGAGAAATTAGACATACCTTCTTCCATACCCTTTCTATGCAGTATCCGAAGGCCCTTCTCTCCAATGTGTCCAAGCCTTTGATGCCATAACATGGTCTTTTCTCCAGAGACAGCTAGGCTTTCCGCTCCACTTTCAGGAACCACATAACTGTTACACCCTTCAATAATAGTGCTACCTTGTAGTTTTTACATAGTTCCATTCCGAACTCCTCGTATTAATACTAGTGCTCCCCGAACCATCTTCTAGGCATCTTTCTCGAACACTGTTTTTACACCTGCATCATCCATCTTGCTTACAGAAATCAGATTTCTAGCCAATGTAGGAATATGCAGAACACCAGGAAGTTTTCTAATCCTTCCACCTTGCAGCTTCAGCTTTACCTTTCCATGTTCGACAATTCTGGCCTTCCTATCATCCCCTAGGAAGACATCACCATCATATTTCTCATACTCGCAGAACCACTCCCTATGGGGAGTGAAGTGAAAGGATGCACCTGATTGATCAGCAACGACTCATGATCTACATGTATTTGAAGAAAGAAGTAAATAAAAATCCCCACACCTTCATCAGGAGTGGTTTTGCTCTATGAAGGAGCATCATCAAATCCCTTTCCTTTCTCGGAGCTTTAGATCTGTGAGTCCTTTTGTAGTGCCCTTACTTTCCGCATTCCGGCCATACCTTTACAAACTTTCCGGGGAGATTTATATCTCCCCACATAGATTCTGGATCTCCCACTCCGAAACCTTATTCTTGTTTCTGTTCTGGGACCTTCCTCGTACAGATAAGGCATCTCCATTCTGACCCTCCATATTTCTCCGTCTCATTTCCTCCGACAGCAAGGCTGAGACAATGTCATCAAAATTCAAGGTAGTTGTATTGCTACCTATTGCAATAACCCGGTTATCCACGAGGTACGGCCAGAGAACACTCTTGGCTATGCACTTATTTTCATACGATACATACGAGATTTTAATATCAACAAATGACAGCTGACTTACCACAGTATTGAAGGCATTCAGATGCTCTGTCACTGAGTCTCCATCCTTCATCCTCAGGTTATACATATTTTTCCGCAGGAACAACTTATTCACCAGAGACTTAGATTGGTACAAAGTCCCAATTTTTTCCCACAAATTATTCACCGTAGCTTCCCCAGATACATTCAATAATACTAAATCTGAGACACACAGCCGTATTGTGCTCTTAGCCTTTCGATCCAGTTTCTTCCAGTCTTCATCTGACATTTTCATTGGTCTAGTACCTAGATCTACCACAATCCACTGATCTTTATCCACCAGCAGATCCTCCATCTTGAGCTTCCACAACTCAAAACTCTAACCATTAAATTTCTCGATCTATATCTTTCCATCGCTCGCCATCTTCTTTCACCGCAATAATTGATCTCGCAGATCTCCCACTGAACAAGGTCTACCTCAGGTCCAATCAAAAAAACCTCAGCAGCAAAGGCATCCCCTTGAAGCCAAAACAACTCTGATACCAAATGTAAGTTTTAACCCTAAATAGAAATTATCTACACACGAATCTTATAACAGAAAATAAACAATAGCAATAGCATAAAACATAAAACAGATAAACACTGAGATTCTCCCCTGGATCCCAAATTGGGATGACCAGCTTGATTTTTCATTATATTCCTTTTAGTGTTACAACACATATATATACATGCTGAAGCATACATAAACCCCAATCCATTAACCTTGGATTAGAACATAATCGTAGTTCCCTTGACCGGATCTACAAAATACCAGGGGCCAAAAACCATCGTACCCCAAAACCATGTGAAAAATCATGCACAAAACATGGGTGGGTCCGCCTATGAGTGGGTCCACACACCAAACAAATTTTCGCCAAAGCATTGCCCCGAACCCCAACAGTGGCGGCTGCCTCCCCCCTTGTGACCCCCCCGCTGCACCCGGCGCAACGTACAGCGCGTGGGGCTAGTCGTGGAAAGAATATAACACATATCCAACATCGAATGACAACAACCAACCCTTACAAATGAGTTCCACGGTATTATTTATACTGTAATTAAGGAGGTGGAACTAACTAGGGTTAAAAATGTTATTAATGACATGGTAAATGCACTCATAGCCTTAAAAACCATGCAAGGCATAAGGTAGGAATGTCTCTCAACTACTTCCTTGTGTAACAAATCTGTCTTTACTTCCTGAGGATGAAATAGTTGAAAAGATTGACTTTGAGGCCTTTTTCTATCTTTACATTAACTGTTCTGATAGTTTAAAATATCTTGTTTTGTGTAATAACTGTTTATTTGCCTTTTGAGACATAAAGTAAGCCACAGGTGGTAGTTAGATTTATTTACTACTTCTTTTTGAAGTATTTGAGGCTAATTTAGTTTAATTTTCCTTTAAATTGTGTTTAAGGCCTTTTAGCCTTGATCTGTCTTTAATTAATTTTCTTTTAGGCTTTGATTTTGCCTTAAGCCTCTATCATCATCCTTATGCTGTATTTATTTCCTTTATGATTGATTCGAGCCTCTAATTCTTTTCTTTTAACTATTTTTATCCTTAATCTTCCAATTCAAGCTTTTAATCTTCTGTCTGCTTCTTTGGTCTTCAAACTTTAGTGATTTTCTGCTTCTACGTGTGAACAAGGCCTTTTTTATGTGCTGGAAGGTTCTAAGGTATGTCAGTGGCCATGAAACATCGATTTCAACCTTCATATTGAAACCCTGGATCCCCTTCTTTGTTTTCAGGCTCTCAGATCATCATCCTGAGGCCTCAGTCACTGAATATGACTGTGGGATGACATTTCAGCCTTTTTCCACCATTAAACTTGCATAAAAAACACAATTTTAGCTTAAAACATGTGGGATTGGCTAAAACTGCTTAGGGGGCTCGGGAAGGAAACATAAGTGATGTACAGAGGAGAGAGAGAGTGTAGGGGAGGAGTTCCATAGGCGGAACTGCGAAAACAAGTTTGAAATTTTCATTTCGGCGCGTAATGGAGGAAAGGTGGTTTCGTGAAAACCACTGTCGGTTTTCGTGTTGCAGATGAGTGGTTAGCGATTTTTCCCCAGGGGAACATGATATGCGTCGAAAGCTGACACGTATCCCCCGCAAAACCACCAGTTTCACGTTGATAACACGTGATTAAGTTTTTGGAGAAATAGGCACAAAAGAGCGCGTGGACCGTTGGATCTGGGGTTGTTGATCCAACGACGGAGAGGGCACGCGATGGGGAAAGGTGCGTGGTGGTAGGAGATAGTGGAATACATGTGGCAGATGGAGAGTGGATGGATGGTGGAGCAGTGGGTGATGGGCCTGGAGATGATGTGGGCGCTTGGTCGGGTAGTGCGGGTTGGGAGATCGGCAGGGTTAAATGTGGGTTGTTGGATCTAGGCCTAAGGCCTTTGATCTACGGTTGAGAATGGACCGAGAAAAGGTAAGGTGGGGTGAAGGAGGTTTAATGGGTCAGGAGCATAATGGTCATTGGATCTAGGCCTAAGGCCTTTAATCTATAGTAGAGAATGCCCTGTGGAGATGAATGGATGGGAGGAGAGGAATCACGGGGAGGGTGACAACCATAGGATTTATTTGTTTTAATAGTGGGGATCAACCAGGGATAATGCATAGCATGGAGAAATAAAGATAAGAAAAGGGCTGGAGGGAAGGCGAGGAAAGGTAAAGTGAGCGCGAACCGTTGATCTTGGTAGATCAACGTTGTAAATCACATCGGAGGTTGAATCATCAGTGGAGGAAAGGGAAAATGTAATGAAGGAAACAACGCGATTTGGCAATGCCGATGGGGGCTAAGGGTAGGTGCTGGGGCATGGTCTCGTGAGGAGTAAGGGACCGGGAGCCAAGGAAAGAAGGGGCTAGGAATTGGTGCGAAGAGTTAAGCACTTGGTCGTTCGATCAAACCCGATCGAATGTTGTGATTGCATCGAGAGATTAGCCAATCAGCATAAAAAAGGTAATGGGAAAGAGAAATTGGAAATGTCGATGTGCGATGCGAAATGGGGACTAATGCCTGGTCGCGGGCGCAAGGTTTTATGGTGGAGAAATGGAAGGGGCTTAAGCTAATGGGGCTTAAAAACTTAATGTTTATTTATGAGCAGAAAAAGGCCTAAAACAAGTCTTTTAAGATTTTTTGAAGTTTTCAATAAGGTAAAGAGGGTATTTAAAACCATAAAGAAGGGGTTTTTTTACAAGTTTTAAAGGGTTTTTATGAGTAAATGAGGGATTTAATGAAGGAAAAATGGGGTTTTTAGAGGGAAATGAAGGGTTAATTAAGGGAAACGGACTTTTTTAGAGGGAAAAAGGACTAATAAAAATAGGGATAGGAATGGTAGAAAGGGGGGAATGAAATGGAGGTAAAAATGGGGTAAATAGGTTGAAACAAGCTTCCTTTTGAAACAGAAGGTGATTTTTTAGAAGGCATAGATGAAGATTTTGGTGAAATGATAGATTTAGGATGATGAAGGCAGTGAGATTTCTAGAACTCATAATGCTTCTTTGAAATATTATTTATAGAAATATAGGATTGGTAATTTAGTCATCTTTGGGTATCATCAAAATTATGGATGACTAACAGACCACAAAGAGATGTTTTATCTCATGCTATAAATAAAACAAATATTCAATTCTTTTGTGCAACACTTTTCTTATAGGTACTCCTTGCCAATCTGCCTTGTTTACTTGTTCTTTGGAAAAATATTGGATCTTCTTGTTTTAATCTTCTTTCTTCATTAGTTTATCATTTAAAACAAGAATGTTTGGCAAGCCTTTTTTCCTTAATATCTCAAACTTTACCATAAATCTAGTTATGGTGAAATCCATGTTTTAACACTTCTCTTCTAGTTGCTTCATCAAGTTTTTCTTTGTAGTTACCTTTCTTACTTCAAGGATTGTTTCAGTTCTATCAGTTATCCTAATCTCATCCAATTCTTGTTTTTTTTTGGTGTATAAAAACTTGATTATTTCTTGGGCCTCTTCAGGTTTGGCAGCAAGCGCTTCCTTTGTCTTCCCAATTTCTTCTTTTGCTACTTTAAGAAAATCCTTTTGTTCATAGATTACCTGAATGGAAGGCCAAGTGTCATTGATTGACTCAATTATCTTGGACCACAACTGATTTTTAATGTAAGCCATTGGTTCTTTCAAAGTTAACTCCGCTTCAATCTTCTTCAACTGCTCACTTAACCTTTTGGCTTTCTATTCCTCTGTTTTAGCATTAATTTGAGCTAATTTCTTGGCATCTTACAAGTTATTAATTTGTGCTTTCAACCAGTTGATCTCATTATTCTGAATGGATATCTCTTCCATGGATTTTATGAGCTTTCTGGCCTCATCTATTTTTTGCACTGCTGAAGTAGATGACTCTGTAGCAGAAGTAGTAGAAGAAGTCATTGGGACAACTATGGCCAATGGGAATTTTCATGCTAACTCCTCTACTAAAGTTGAGGGAACTATTGTAGTTACCATGGGGATGACTGTGGGAGGAGAACTTTGAGTTTTTGTAGCTTCTTTCTCTTGGACAAGTTTGACCATTTCTATCTCCATTTCCTTAATCTATGTTGTCATTTGGAGTATGAGACTCATCATCTCATATTTCTGATGTGTCTCCTGCACAATTTATTTTTCCTGAGGATGTTCTGTTGGAGGAAATTTTAGTTGCTTTCTAAGTGCTGCAATCTCAGCATTTTTCTTTTTCACCAATTCTTCTGTCGCATTTACATTTGCAGGGTCATACCCTACTTCAATCACTAGTTCTTATAAGGACTTGATTCTAGTGTCCTTAGCATAAGAGGAAGATTTTTCAATCCTAATTTGATCTCTCAAATTAATTATAGTGTTCTGAAGTTTCTGTGTACTCGTTGCCTTAGTTTTCATAGTAGAATAAATCATTTCAGAGCTTTGCTTAAAAAACTCAATTTGATCTAAATGATTAATGCTTTCAACTGGCACTATTGTAGGTTTAGGCGTTGTTGGTTGTAGCATTGTCATAAGAAATTCTTATTGGTGTAATCAAACGCTGAGAGTAATCTGTTTTGATTTCCTAGAGTTTGCTTTAGATATTGTGAATAAATCTCAATTTTTAACTCTTAATTCTTGGCCTTGATTTCTTTATATTTCTCTTTGGTATCACTGTCTCTATTCTCTACTTTCTTTGATAAGGATGCCTCCATGCTTTGTTGTTTTTCCATCATTTGAGTGTCTGAATTATCATTTTCCTGCTCATTCACAATAACTGTAGCAGCATCTGTGTTCTTCTCTGTATTTTCTTCATCTAGAACCTCAATTGTTTCCTTTTTCTTGTCCATTGAATTGAGCTTAGATTTATTATTATATCTGATCTTGAATCTGGTCTCTGTTGTTGTTTCAGTTGTATAGGTGCCTTCTTCTCTGTTTCTCTTTGTGTTTTTATCCTCTTGATTTACAGTTTTCAAGGTGTGACTAGTATCACCCTATTTGATTGTTTCCATCAAATTATTGTCCATCCATTCTGTTTGATTAGAAAATTGTTCGATCTCAAGATTTTTATCATGGATATAAGGGTTAATTTTCATTTTACCCTCATCTTACTTAGTAATTCCATGAGGATCATAATTCCATAAGAAAATTTCTTCAAATTTGTATTCCAGCAACTATTTTGTTGCTTCTACACCTTCTTCCCTGTGATTGCAAATGAAAGGACCCACCTAGTTCTTCAATTTGAATTGAGTCTTATTTTTGGCAGCCAAGAAGTTGATAGAATCTGAATTGAGAATTTGTCTTATGTACTCTAAGGCAAAAACTCTCATTGGAAAGTATTTTGGAAATTTATAGGGAAAGAGGTTTGACCCATAGACTCTAATCTCTGTATAAATTTGGTAAAGGTACCAATCTCCAATTATACTTTGCTCTGAAAGTTGTAACACTTTCTTTATCTCATTTCTTATCCTTGGTTTTACATTGTTTGTCAGCATGTTTATCAATGGATGAACAAAAAAATCTATTAAATCCACATAAGTGAATTCTATTGAATTTTTTATGATTAGAGAGGTCTAGAAAATGACTGACAATGGATTACCTTCTACATCCAATTTCTGAAGGTTTTTTGGGAATTTATCTGCTTAGAAGTAAAGAAATATGTGAAAGAGGAAGGATGAATATCTGAAAACTCCGTCAATGGGAAATTTCACAAGTTGATCATGGATACTATCAGTTAGTATTCAGCATAGTTATAAATGACAGAAGGAGGTTGACCAGGCACAAAAGTGGATATAAAACCAAGAATAGATTCATCAGTGTGCTCATCAGTAAAATAGCCAAGGATAAAGGATAACATTGAAATGACATGCCTTGATCCTTCAGGAAATATGGAGGAGGATTAAGGAGGGTTTATCTTCGGGATTTCAACATATGAAGGCATGAAAGTTTGGAAGATCTGAAATCTCTTATGAAAATCTAACTCAATATAAAGCTTTGTTAGAGCTTCTATGGATAATTGGATTGCATTGGGATGTGGTTTCAGCTGAATCATTAGGTTTATAGACTCTACAGTAATATTGAATAATAATTCTTTATTAGCATCAACCATAGCTCTTTGGTCAGGGGAATAATAGGTTTGACACAACCTAATGACTTATGGACACTGATGAGTATGTGAAACTACATATTTGGGTAAATTGGACTCCCAAATCTGAACTTCATCTCCCTAATCTAAGGATTTTTCTAGACTCCAGCAATGGAGATCTAGAAGATTGAATTCTATCACTGGATGAGTTATTTTGTAATCAACATCAACTAAGGGTGTATTATCAACATCTACAATAGGAGGTTGTAGTGGATTTATAACATTGGTGATTTTAGAAGCCATTACTGGGTTTAAATTTGACAATTTTGACTTTTTTAATGTGAAAAAAAATATGTTTTTAGGCTTTTTATACTCTTCTGTAAGCTTAAATTGTTTACAGAAGGTATTTCTGGTATGACAGAGGTCTTTTTGAACAGAAAAAGGTAAAATTAGGCTTTATTCTAGTTTTAACCTTCAATTTAGTTCCAAATTTTATCTTAAAACTCTTCACAGACTTAAGAAAAGGTATAATCAAGGGTTTTTCTGCTCTTTTTGGATAAACTGGACTAAAAAAAGTTAAATTCGTGCATGAAAAGGTTTTTGAGTATTTGTAAAGGGTTTGAATTAGTCAGGGTTTCTCTAAGGTCTGCAAAAAGGCTTAAAAATTTTTCAATTTCGATTAAAATGTGTTAAAATATTCTAAATTGTGGTTTTATCAGGGTTTCTACAGAAAATAATTTATTTGAAGGAAATTAAGGTCTTTCTATGAGAAAATAGGGTTTATGGTGATCAAATTCACAGAAAAAATCTTTTTCAAATGACGCGAAGGTTAATTTTTTTAAGAATACATGTTTTTGTAGTTATTTGGACTTGAAATACGGTTTCTAAGGTGTCAGAGAGATTTTGGAAGTTGTTGAAGTCTTTTGGATGAAGATTGGAGTCTTTATGCGGTCACAGAAAAAAATTGGAATGATTTCTAGTTCTTTGGGCATGAAAATGGGGTACACCGCTCTTTTCTTGGGCCGGAAGGCATTATCGCAGCAGAAAAACACAGAGAAAAGGGTTAAAACATATGCATATGAATTTTTATAAAGAATCTGGGTTTAAACCCCGTGAGCAGTTAATGCGGGTCAAATAATGGAGGCGGTTTGGCACCATGGAGTATAATACCATCAGTGGTTATCGCATGGTTGGAGAGTGGTTTACAGTTTTTGGCCAATGAATGCGAACCAATCATTTTACGTCACGTGGAGGAGAGAGAAGAAGACGAAACCATCCATTTTGCAAATCATAAATTGATTATCGACAGTGCTTTTGAAAATGCGATATTGTATGTGGTTCATCAGATCTGAGGAAGGGATTGCGAACAGTGGATATTGAGTGGTGTAGTTGCTTGGCGAAAGGGGCATGGGGCTCGAGATTTTTATTATGTGGCGGGTTTAAGTTAATACATTTAAAAATAGGGTTTTAAATGTATAAACTAATGCATTAACATGATAGGTGGATTTGTGGTTTACATTGCAAATAAGGGATATGCAAGTGTAAAGCGAAGGGCGGGTAATATTATATATAATATGTTTTAACCTATGGGAAAGTGGGATAAGCCACGTGAGTTTTTTAAAACCATAGATTAATATTATAAAGTGGGTTTTTTGGTTATTTAAATAAATGAATTAGTATATTACGGGGAGAGGTATTTATAAGGATTTAATAAAATAAATTAAATGTTAATATGAAAAATGAATGTGATGAGTGAAAGTATACATAAATATACTAAGTAAAGTGTATTTTAAGCATTTGGTTATCATGATGGCCCCTTTTTAAACATTTACACTTAATACTTAGGATAAATAGTATTTTTCGGTTTTTTTAATCTTTTTTACATGAAATGAGATTAGTCAAGGGGGGGTTTTATTTTCCTTAAGAAAAAAGATGTTTCAATTTAGGAAAAGGGATTATTCCTTTGGAAAAGGGTGATTATGTCGAGGAAATGGATTTTTATGAAGGGAATTCATTACTTATTACCAATCAGTTATTAAGCCTTGGGTCTGGTCCCAACAAAAGTCAGAGAAATGCTCCGAGACTTTTTAATTGAAGGTTTTGAATATTGAATATTTTGAGGGGAGAGAAATGAGTAATTTTGCTAGATGATGTTTTATTGCATGCCTTTTACAACTTATTTCTACCTACCCATCATTTATTCTATCATTTTTTCATTATATGTATGGGTGCATTTGAGCTTGCAACCCTAAATCCATTTTTCTTTTAAAGCATAAACTATCTAAATCTAACCTTATTTCATCCGAGGGCTCAGATTAAATTGTTGAGCTCCTCATTTATTCTCTAACTATCTGCTAATTTGTCAAGTTTAAACTGTTTGACAGATCTTTATTCTCTATCTATAAACATGAAAAAGTTAAGATTAAATTATTTAACTCATCATGGACTATGGCATTTTGAACAAGCTGCACATAATCATTATTTTTGTAGTAAAAGTAAAGTAGTGGAATTTTGGCTTGCATCACTTTCATGTCTTATTATTATCTCTTTTTTCTTTTAGGGTCCATTTTTTATTCTTTTTTATCTTTTTTTTTCAAGTCCTTTAATCTTTATTTTAGTACTATTACCCTGTTTTCATTTTTTTTTTTTTCAAATATGGGAAAACAACTTGTAGATAGCAAGGGATGTACATATTTACAAGACTAATCATAGTCAATTCAAAAATTATGAACCATATTATTATAGGACCCTAACAGAACCGATGATACCATCGACGGATGGCGTTGCCGATGCTTTGGAAGTTCCAGTTCGAGGATCATCAGGCAAGATATCATATAACGTGTTAGACTGAGAGTACATAAGATCAAGGTATTGGACATGAGAAATGGCCTATTCTTCAGTTACACATACCCCCATAGCTATGTATTTAGCGATTTGATTGACAAAAGAGCTAGTGAACCAATCAGTTAGAAGTTGATCAGGAATATCAAACTTGATCAATCGATGACGATGCCTCCACTCATGAATATGATCCGAGATATGAGTAGGTCGGTCCTGTTTCAAGGATATGAGGAGGTGCATCCTAGTATCATATCAAACTAGCAACTGAAAATGTGTAAGAAACACCATGGTTAAACGAGTTGAAATCTTGAAAAATGCCACGAGATAATTCAATGTACCACTTTGCAGCGGTACCAGTGAGAGTCTGTTGGAAAAGACGAAGTTGAATGGAATCTTCAACCCAAGAGTTAGAGGAAAACCAAATATGGTATGTCATAACATGCGCTTGGGGGTCTTCTCCGAACTTTCCCTCAAACTTAGGACAATTGCCAGGAATTTTGGTTGGAACTGGAGGCCAATACGGATTATGAAGAATTGGATCATTTGTCAATTTTGACACATCAGGCAGTTCCAATGTTGTAATAAATCACAATTGAGGATTAAAAGGCATTGAAGGTCATTGATAAGGACCGGTGTTAACATTCCACCGAGGTTGGGAGAAATTGTGCCCCCATATATTTTGTCCCAAAGGATTCTGTCTATAGGGGTTATGAGCTAGATAGTTATGCCCATACTGGGGTTGAGGACCAAGATACTGATTCTGAGCATACCATTAAGGTCCATGCTAAGAAACATATGGATTCTACTGTGAAATGTAAGAATTTCCTTGAGGTGGATTATACAGCATATCGGATTGATTTTGAGGGTAATAAGTAAAACCTTGGGGCACACTATATATAGCCTGATATTGATCTTGAGGAGGGTAAGTAGTGCCTTGAGGTTGATCATATGGTACCTGATGAGCAGGTTGAACAGGCTACTGAGCTGGTTGAACAGGTTGAACCAGCTGCTGAGTAGGTTAAACAGGTTGAACCGACTACTGAGTGGGTTGAGCAGGTTGAATCGGCTGCTGAGGCTGGGCAGGTTGTCCATTTGAAGCAGGTTGGCCTAGATACTGAGGGCCACTGGGTTTCCCTTATGGAAGAGGTTTTCCCGATGGTTGCGATGGACCATGTTGTCCCTGATAACCAGGTTGACTTGGAGTAGGACCGTAGGGTTTTCCTTGTTGTACAAATTTTTTCCCTTGTGGAACGTAAGGTTGATGTTGTTGTACAAAAGGTTTTCCATGTGGTGGATACATTTTCCCCCCGGGAACATAAGGCACTCCTGGTTGAAACTGAGGTTGACCGGAAGGACCGTAGGTTTGTCCTTTTTGGACAGAAGGTTGACCCTATAAGGGTTGGCCTTGTAGACTGCAAGGTTTTCCTTGTGGAACAAAGGTTTGTCCCTACTGGACCAAAGGATGTCCCTGTAAGGGTTTTCCTTTTGGGCCCAAGGGTTTCACCTATATCAATGGTCCTTAATGAGGAATGGTCCGATAAGGATTAGCGGGAGGTAGATAAATATCTTGATGCGGATCAGTAGGAGGAAAATAAACAGGGTTACCGTAGACATCATAGTGATGGGGAGGATTGAGAGGAGCTTTGGACTGCTGAGAACCATGAGAGTTCTGCTACTGAACAACCAAAAAATACTCATCTAAAGTAAGGCCACTAGGAATAGAAGTGGATGTCGTAGCCACACTAGAAGCAGGCGTGGTTTCCACAGCGCGAGCTTTTGATTTACTCGCGACGGGATAGACAAGCCACGTGGGACTAAGAAAGATAGACCTGCGAGTGTGAAAATATCTTGATGACTGATGCATAACAACCGGTGCAGATGAAGCCACACAGATGGTAGGTTGGACTAGGACAGATGTAATAGTGACCAACAAGCTAGGTGTCAAAGGTGACAATCCTAACGAAGGGAGGACCGAACTCCTTAGAGGAGTCGAAGTACTGGATTGTGCTATGGGCACCACACTAGAAATAATCTGACTCGAAGTCCGATAACCAAGTGGAAGTGACACCAATTGAGGAGAAGGTTGAATAGAAACATGTGAGATATCTTCTGGGAAAAGCTGATATTCCCCTATAGAAACATGCATTTCTTCACTGCTGACAGGACTTGAAGAATCCATGTCTAGCAATGCCATAAGATCTTCGAAAATATGATGAGGAATAGGAGGTAAATCAACGGCTAAAAACGGTGATCCTCAAGTAAGAGGATGGAATTCTTCCTCGCTCCCAAAACCAAGCCAAGCACCCTGAGGAGGCCAATTAAAATCAACCGACTCTTTAGGATGAGATCGGGTAGCGAGAGGAAATACAGTAGGGAGAATAGGCTACGAAAACTCGGCAAACCTAGTGGACTGAGGGGTTTCAAAAGAAACATCAGGAAAAGAACTACCACTAGGAGGCAGTGAAGAAGACGACGAAACTGGACGTTCCGCCACTGTTACAATATTTTAACACAGGAAGGAAAACGAGATAACCAATTCAAGGCTCCAAGATCAAACTCTAAGGAATTACAAAAGCAAGCCAAGTAAAGAACTTTTAACGGGCATGTGATCGTGGGTAATTAATTTTATGACACTGGAACAAAATTTTGTTGTTTCATGTTTTAAGAGTCGAGAAATAGATAAAAGATGACTCTAGTCAATTTCAATTTCATATGAGCATGAAAGGAAAAGTGCTCGATGATCTCTTCTCTTTTTAAGGAGTCACGAAAAGATCAAAATGACTACTTTGGTAATCTAAGCAAGAGGGTGTACCAAGTTTCTGTGAACTGCCATATACACCTTGGTGATCAAATGAAAGAGAAATTACCAAGCACTTAACGTACGTGTAGGTAGTCTCCCAAAATGTTGTGTTCAGTGTATCATGATTATAGGGTAGCAAACTCGGCTTCCTATGGATAAAGGATTTGAACCTATGTGGGTCTCCCATTATATACAAGATGGTACGAGGAGCACAAGCCCGTATTAGCATTGTCTAAACCAAGCGGTGAACAACAACTACTAGGTTTCACGACGCCGGAACACGTCACTAGCCTAGACCACTAAATTTTTTTGTGTTAGGTTCTAATGCTTCCTTATATTGATTGACTAAATTTTAAAGTTGATCTTGAATTAATTTTTCAGTTTCAAGGCTCTACCGAATTTGATCTCAAATTTCCTAAATGCACACTACATGCAAAAGAAAACCATTTTTCGTTCGATGAATGCTAACTAAGGGAAGGATAGAGATCTTTCATAAAGTAAAAAACAATTAAATCATACGAAGAAGTACCCTAATGCATCTAATACAATCAAAACGAAAAATGAAAAACTCTTTCCTAGTTCATCAAGCGCTAGTTATGCAAAAGAAATTTTCATTTCCGACGCAAATGAAAGAATGCAATTTTTTTATTATTTTCCAATGAATGAACCACACAATGCACTAATTACATTAAAGAAAACAAATAGAACACTATTTTTGATTACTATGAATGTAGAGATGTATAATTAATAATTCAAATGAAATACAAACATAAAAACGCACTCAAACCAATGATGCACTCTTTCAAACCAATAGAGAGCTTTCAAAATCATTAAAATGAGCAATGTGATCTATGCTCGAAGTGACAAGATGAAGAGTCAAACAGAAACTGAAGGGATCATTCAAAAAACCAAAAAACTCAAAGGATCAAGAAAGACTAATACAACTAATCAGGGAATCAAACTGAAGAAAACCAAAAATACTCGAACATCAATCAGAAGGATCAGTGAGCAAAAGACACCTAGAAACCTTAGGGTTGTGAACTGCACCGATAAGAGAATAGAAAAACAGCTGAGAAGAGCAAGCCTACAACATTCAAAACAATTCCAAAAGATGAATTGAAAATCAAGAAACAATATAGAGTCAAGGACAACTGACCAAAAACTCAGAAAAAGGGTCAAACCAAACCCTAGATTATTTGTCGTGACTGTGAGGTGGTGATCCAGTGCAAATAAGGGTTGGTGCTACTGAAACAAAAGAAATTAGCACCAATTGGTGCAACTATTCAAATAAAACTCGTGCCAAGCCGGATAACTATGGGAGGAGGGAAGAACCAGTGAGTAGAGGTCAATTTTGACACTCTAGAGGTGAATAAGAGAATTCCAAACAATCAAACAAGCCACCAAAGACATACAAGCAATCAAACGAATGAAGTCAACTTGACAAGGATAATTCTAAATGAGTGATGAGACGAGAAAACTCACATTGTTCCCCAATGGAGTCGCCAACTTGTTGGAAAGGTAAATCCCCTCTACTGATAAAGGCGATCCCTCTAGCCCTAGAGTGGGTCTAGAAAAAAGGTAACAAGATAAGGTGTAGGTTCCTATCTAACAAATGAAATAGGTTGGGGTATATTGTCCTACCTAGAGTCCAACGTGATTGTCGTAGCTATGGTAGTGACAGCTTCTTGATCTTTGTCCTCACATATCGCAGTCCTTTAGCAATGGCACTTGTATTCGTGCACAAAGTTCAAATACAAGAGAAATATACAAGACAATAACTTCATTCGTAGCTAACTATTCAGTCAAGGATGACTAATTACATTGCATAGAATAAACCATATTAACACAATATGGGAACCAGATAATAGCCATGTATATATAAATAGAAGAAAGAGATTACAACTGGAGCCTTGACGTCGCAGCCTCGTTCAGTGGGTTTAGTTGAAGTGCATCTCGAAAGACCATCAGGAATTGGGACGAGGCAAGGATGCAAGCCTAAGATCTCTCTCAAAAAGGTCTCTTTCAGATCTATCTCCTTAGCAAAATGTTCAACAATTCTCTTCAGCCTTTCAGCTTTGATTGTTCAACTAGTATATCTTTATAGAGGGAGAGGAGGAGGCTAGGATTCCTACAATGGTGGAAGGGAGGCCTTATGCTTTGGGAGGTTTCCCCAAAAGGTGGAAACAAGAGGCCAAAGGAGGGTGGTCATAGTTATTTAGTCAAACCAATCAGGCTAACTCGCCCACGAAGTAGTTATCATGGAAACTTCGCCTCTATTTAAAAAAAAAAATCAAAAAATAGCTTGGTGCAGGTAGCTCACTAGGACAGAGTGCTAATGGGCACGGGGCCTAGTGTTAATCTTCCTCATTGGTGCGAGGGCATAACGGTCTACCAACGCCAATGCAAAAACATGTGTTTCTGATGGTTTGATTAGTAAATTTTCAACAGAGGGAATGTTGTCCTCATGGAAATGGATGCAATGATGGTCTTTTCAAGGCATGACACTTCTTATTAGTCACATAAATGGTCCTCCAATGTGCAGGATGGGGATTGCAAGGACGGTGAAAAATTTTGTGTAACAACTAGGAGTACAATGGTTACAATATTTGGGGACGATAGCTTTTAATTTTCAAGAACTTTTCTTGAATTTTTTTTCGAAAGGAAAGGAAGTCAAATTACGAGGTATCACAGGGAAGCTAGGAAAGATAATAGGCTCTAATGTCATGACAAATCTTCTGAAGAAAGAACAATGAGGCATAATTACACAATTATGCTCACTATAAATTCCAACATCAAAATCATTTATTTCTCTAGATCTCCAAAAAGTCTTGGAAAATCATTCCAAGGTGTTTGAAACTCCTAAAGGAATCCCACCTATTCGTGCTCAGGATCATGCTATTCATTTGATTCCAGGAAGTGTCCCAACAAGCATCAGGCCTTACAGACATCCTTATGTCCAAAAGAGTGAAATTGAACGTATGATTACAGAAATGTTAGAGGCTGGTATATTTCAACCTAGTCAAATTTATTTCTCTGCTTTAGTAGTATTGGTGCACAAGAATGATGGATCATGGTGCATGTTTCTAGATTATAGGGAGCTCAATAAGCTCACTATTAAAGATGAATTTACCATTCTTCTTAATGATGAATTATTGGATGAATTACATGGAGCAATTTATTTTACCATATTGGATCTTCATTTAGGATATCATCGAATTAGAATGAAGACTTAAGATATTCTGAAAACAGAATTTCAAACTCATGAGGGTCATTATGAATTTTTGGTCATGCCTTTTGGCCTTACCAATGCACCTTCCACATTTCAAGGGTTGATGAATTCCATTTTTAAACCCTTCCTTAGAAAATGTGTGCTATTATTTTTTGATGATATACTAATCTACAACAAGTCTTGGAAGGATCATGTTCAACATGTCGATAAGGTGCTCAAACTATTGGAGGAGAAACAATTATATAAAAAAACATCCAAATGTTTCTTTGGAGTAAAAGAGGTGGAATATCTAGGTCATATTGTATCTCACAAGGTTGTTAAGGTAGACCCTAACAAAATTAAAGGCATTAAGGAATGGAAAGTCCCCACAATTATAAATCAGTTGTGAGGATTTCCGGGGTTAACAGGGTATTATCGCAAGTTTGTTAAGAATTATGGGAGAATAGCAGCACCTCTAACAACATTATTGAAGAAAGATGCATTTTCATGGACTCCTGAAGCAACTAAGGCCTTTGAACCTCTTAAAGAGACAATGTTCATAGCATCGGTCTTAGCTATGCTAAAATTCACAAAAACCTTTATTATGGAATGTGATGCCTCAAGAAATGGAATTGGTGTTGTTTTAATGCAATAAGGAAGACCCCTTGCTTTTGAAATTCATCCTATCAAAGGAAATTATTTACAAAAAGCTATTTATGAGAAGGAAATGTTGGAAATACTACATGCACTAAAGAAATGGTGACCTTACCTAATGGGAAGACACTTCAAGGAAAAAAATGATCATGATAGTCTTAAACACTTTTTGGAACAAATACTATCTTCAGAAGAGCAGCAAAAATGGGTCACAAAGATGTTGGGTTATGACTTTGAAATCATCTACAAAAAAGGCAAGTTAAATGTTGTTGCAGATGCACTCTCAAGAAAGGATGAAGAGGTGGAAGTATTGATCTGTGACATTTCTATTATCCAACTATATTGGATAACCGAAGCAAGGGATGAATGGAGGAAGGACGAAGAAGTGTGGACACTCATTCAAAAATTGTGGCAACATCCTAGTACATTTGATACATTTAGTTGGAAAAATGATTCCTTATGGTACAAATATCGCTTATATATTTGTAAGAATTCCCAACTAAAACAAAATATTATTTTGGAATTCCACACTTCTCCTCTAGGAGGACAATCGAGATTCTTAAAATCTTACAACAGGGTGAAGAAAGAATTTTCTTAGGATGACCTTAAATCTGATATTCAAAATTTTCTAGCCAAAATTTTGGTTTTCCAGCAAAATAAAGTTGACATAATTAAGACCCCAGGTCTTCTATAACCTTTATCCATTCCAAGTCAATGTTGGGAGGATATTTCAATGGATTTTATCACAGGTTTACCTAAGTCATAAGGAAAGAGTGTCATCATGGTGGTAGTTAATAGACTTACCAAGTATGCACAGTTTTGTGCATTATCTCATCCATTTAAAGCAAGTACAATTGCTACTGCATTTATGGAAACAATTCAAAAGCTACATGGAAACCCAAAGATTATTGTGAGTGACATGGAACCCATTTTTACTGGAAATTTTTGGACATAATTATTTTCTTGTTTGGGTACTCAACTAACTCATATCATATCTTATCATCCACAATCTGATGGTCAAATTGAGATAGTGAATAAATGTTTGGAAGGATATCTTTGTTGTTTTGTATATGATAAGAAAACACAATGGGTCAAGTGGTTACCTCTCGTTGAATGGTGGTATAAAAATTCCTTCCATACTGCAGCAAAAATGACCCCATTTATGGCACTTTATGGATATCATCCACTGTCCATCATTGTTGGGTATGTGCTATATTCTTTCCATGACTAAGCACACGTCCATGGTTTTGTGGATGGTTTTGCACATGGTATTGGGGCACGATGGTTTTTAGCCCCTGGTTTTTTTGTAGATACGGTCAAGGGAACTATGGTTATGTTCTAATCCAGGGTTTATGGATTGGGGTTTATGTATGCTTCGGCATGTATATATATGTGTTGTAACAATAAAAGGAATATAATGAAAAATCAAGCTGGTCGTCCCGATTTGGCATCCAGGGGAAAATATCTGTGTTTATATGTTTTATGTTTTATGCTCTCGCTATTATTTATCTTTGTTATAAGATTCGTGAGTAGATAATTTATGTTCAGGGTTAAAACCTACATTTGGTATCAGAGCAATTTCGGCTTCAAGGGGATGCCTTTGCTGCTGAGGGTTTTTTGCTCGGGCCTATGGTAGACCCTGTTCAGTGGGAGATCTATGGGATTGATTCTTGCGGTGAAAGAAGATGGCGAGCAGTGGCAAGATAGAGATCGAGAAATTTAATGGTCAGAGTTTTGAGTTATGGAAGCTCAAGATGGAGGATCTGCTGGTGGATAAAGATCAATGGATTGCGGTAGATCCAGGTACTAAACCAACGACAATGTCAGATGAAGACTGGAAGAAACTGGATCAGAAGGCTAAGAGAACAATACGATTGTGTGTCTCAGATTCAGTATTGTTGAATGTATCTGGGGAAGCTACAACAAATACCTTGTGGGACAAGCTAGGGACTTTGTAGCAATCTAAGTCTCTGGTGAATAATTTTTTCCTGCGGAAAAAAGCTGTATAACCTGAGGATGAAGGATGGAGACTCAGTGATAGAGCATCTGAACGCCTTCAATATTGTGGTAAGTCAGTTTTCATCTATTGATATTAAAATCTCAGATGATGATAAGTGCATTAGTTTGTTGTGTTCTCTACCAGATTCGTGGGATAGTCTGGTTATTGCAATAGGTAGCAATAAAACTACCTTGAATTTTGATGACATTGTCTCAGCCTTGCTGTCGGAGGAAATGAGACAGAGAAATATGGAGGGTCAGAATGGAGATGCATTATCTGTACGAGGAAGGTCCCAGAACAGAAACAAGAATAAGGTTTCGAGTGGGAGATCTAAATCTAGAGGGAGATATAAATCTCCTGGAAAGTTTGTAAAGGTGTGCTGGAAATGCGGAAAGGAAGGGCACTACAAAAAGGAATGCAGATCTAAAGCTCCTGAGAAAGGAAAGGGATCTGATGAAGGTCCTTCTGCAGAGGCAAAAACCACCTCGGATGAAGGCGGGGATGTGTATTTGGCTTCTTCTTCAAATACACATGTAGATCATGAGTCATGGTTGATTGACTCAGGTGCATCCTTTCACTTCACTCCCCATAGGGAGTGGTTCTACGAGTATGAGAAATATGATGGTGATGTCTTCCTAGGGGATGATAGGAAGGCCAAAATCGTCGGACGTGGAAAGGTCAAGCTAAAGCTACAAGGTGGAAGGATTAGAACACTTCCTGGTGTTCTACATATTCCTGCATTGGCCAGAAATCTGATTTCTGTAAGCAAGATGGATGATGCAAGTGTAAAAATAGTGTTCGAGAAAGATGCCTGCAAGATGGTTCGGGGAGCACTAGTATTAATGCGGGGAGTTCGGACTGGAACTCTGTACAAGCTACAAGGTAGCACTGTTATTGATGGGTGTAACAGTTCTGTGGTTCCTGAAAGTGGGATGGAAAGCCTAGCTGTCTCTGGAGAAAAGACCATGCTATGGCATCAAAGGCTTGGACATATTGGAGAGAAGGGCCTTCGGATACTGCATAGAGATGGTATGGTAGAAGGTATGTCTAATTGTTCTCTGGATTTCGATTCTGTGAACATTGTGTATATGGGAAGAAGAATCGGGTGAGTTTTCCTTCTGGTGCTAAGAGGGCAAACAAGATATTAGAACTTGTGCACAGTGATGTGTTTGGGCCTGTGTCAGTTCCATCACTGGGAAAGTCTGTGTACTATGTTTCATTCATAGATGACTTCCCAAGGAATACATGGATATATTTCTTGAGGAAGAAATCTGAAGTCTTTGACAAATTTAAAGAATTTAAGGCTCTGGTGGAAAACCAGACAGAGAAGAAGATAAAGGTGCTGAGGACAGATAATGGTGGGGAGTTCTGCAAGAAGGAATTTGAAGAGTTCTGTAAGAAGTGTGGTATAGCACGAAAAAAGACTACTCCATACACACCTCAGCAAAATGGAGTTGCAGAAAGAATGAATAGAACACTGATGGAAAAGGCAAGAAGCATGCTCAGTGGTACCGGGTTAGGACAAGAATTCTGGGCAGAGGCAGTGGAGACTGCATGTTACTTAGTTAACAGATCACCTTCATCAGCGTTGGAGTATAAGACCCCACATGAGGTATGGACTGGTAAGAAACCCTCTCTTTCACATCTAAGGCCCTATTTGGATGTGATGCATATGTACAGGTGAAGAATGAAGGGAAAACCCCTCCTATTTATAACAAAATATTGGGTCATTCTAGATCTTGGTGCATGATTAAAATAATGTTAACCAAATCTAGATCCACCTCTATGGAATATTTTATTATTATTTGTTGGAGGGAAAGGGACTTTGACTTAGGTCAAAATCCCTTGATTAGTGAAGAATAAATAAATAAATGATTTATTTATCCTTTTAAGGAAGTGGTTGAGATATAATCAAATAAATAATGATTTATTTAATTAATAGTGGTTGATTTGGTCATATTTAACAAGGAATATTATTTAAATAATTATTCCTAGAAAATAATAAGATAACTATGGGTGTATCTCATTAATTTCTTTGTTTTTTGGGTTAAACATGACTGGGAATGATAATTAAATTGTGGTTTAATTAATTATTCCTTTTGGGGTTTCCTTAATTAACATAGTGAAAGCAGTTTTACTTGGGGTAAAAATGGTCTTACATGGTGTACTTGGGTCCATCTAATAAGAAAAGGTGAGATGACCAAAAAATGGTGTAACAGATTGCCCCCCAGCGTGCGAGTGTCAGGAGCAAATCGTATGACCGAAGTACGTTGTAAGAATACAATCACGAGACAACGAAAGGGGATGTCAGAGAGAGAAGTGTGAGGTAGATAGTGTGCTGAAGGACTAGACCCTAAGGAGACGAGACTCGCAGGTGCAACAAGTCTCTGTTTATGAGAGGGTACCTGTGCTGAAGGCGGCGGGGGAGGCATACCTATGCCCGCCGTGACAAAGTACAAAAGAATAGTGTGTCCAGTAAACCAGGGACCGAACCATAGAGTACAGCTGGCATAATCATGAGCCAGATAAAAATACAATGAAGAGTCTCACATACATGCTGTGCCTGGGATAACAGCCAGGACTAGTACAATAATATCTGAGTACATGAGACAAATACAACCCAAATGCCCCCTGTAAATGGGGAAGGGCTCACAAAATCTGACTGATACATGCAAATCATAGAGGTGCTGCAAGTGGCTAAGGCCAACATCATCAAAAGCTGGAGCGGCATCAAAGGCTGCAATGAAGAGGTCATCAGGGCATGTGGGGGGCTACCTGCAGGGCCACCCCCTCATGAGGGCTGAGACATCTCACACACGCCCGGGAATCATCAAGAGCTGCTGCTGGGTCACTGGACTGTCCAGTATACTCATCTCGATCATGCTGAAAGGAGTTGGAGAAGTAATCAAGTCAAAGGGAAGTGAGAGATCCCCCTGCCTGATCCGAGGCACCGAACAAGAGTGGAAGCTGGAACCAAGGTACACCGCCCTCTAGACCTGGCTTCTGGAATAAATGCGCTGATGTCGACAGAAGGAGGTCCGCCGTAGGTGAGGCAATAAGAGATCCTCAACGAAGGCACGAGAGAAGAACAATAGAGCGACAGACAGACTGACACCAATGATGATAGTGGAAAGGGGAAGGATGGAGTGGCGAATAGACGACGTCCCTTGTTAGAGCATAAAGGGCATGAATGACATGGCAGCGACTGACACAATATCGAAAGGGATAGGGGACAGTGGGACTGAAGGTCATGATATGCGACACAAGGGAGGAACCAAGCAAAGAAGGATGGAGGGCTATAGTGGGGTGCAAAAGGACGCGGGATAGACTCCATGAATGCAATGATGACTCGACTTGGATGCTCTAAACAAGGGCGACTGTAGAGTGCTGCCACACAGTAAAGGCGCCAATGGGGGGTCATAGAAACATGAGTACAAAGTGGGCACTCATGACGAAAATCAACACGAACATGGACAAGTAAGGGGGCGATGTGGTGCCCCAAGTACAAGTGTCGTAAGTGAGGAAATTCGATTTTAAGGAGTGGTGAAGTGACCCTCCGTGGAAAAAATGTGTCCGGGTGAAGTATCAAATCACCAAAAACTAAGTAAAACCCATTTGAGAGCTCGGTGAGATCTATCCAGCGGTGCTGACGGTTCGTCTAACGGGGCTACGGTGTGGTCGCAGCAGTCGAAAGAAGAAACAGGGGTTCTCTTTTAATGAGGCCGTTTTCCCTCCAAAATCATTCATTTGCTATTGTTGCTGTGGTGAATGTGGAGAGGAGAGAAGGCCCTAAATCTTGTGGCGAACGTAGCGGACAAACCGACCGTTGGATTCGAGATCTGTCAGTTGGAGGTAAGAGGCCTAACCTTGCTCTTGCATTTTGATGGATTAGATTTGCAGTTTAGGGCCCAACACCCCAGAAACAGCCCCTCCCTCCTCTCTACGGCCGGGTCGCACTTTTTGGGGCAAAAAGTGCGACCCAGGACGCAGGTTTGAGGGCAAAAGTGCGACTTGGTCCAGAAATGGGCAGAAAACTGCGACCTGGGAGGGGAGGGGGGCTTGGTGCTGTTTGATGGTTGGGAGTTGGGTTTTTGTGTGTGGTTATGGTTTGCCCGATCTGTACCCTGACAAAGAGAATGTGTTTGTGCAGGTATGGCAGAGTTACGGGTCAACTGGAGAGAGAGGGATCTGGGAACACTTCGAGCAGAGATCCAGGCGGATCAGGGCGTCCGTCGTGTATTGGCCAGATTTGGGGTTCTCGAGTTTGTGGAGAACCCGTTGATGAGAGCAGGGGAACCATTACTGGCCCGGATTATCAGTTACTGGGATCCAGATCAGGAGATCTTTGTAGTGCAGGGGCACAGGATCGAACTGACGGTCCAGGATGTGTATTTCCTGACCGGCCTCCCACCATTGGGGATAGTGGGAGACACGCAGCCAGTGTTGCCGCGGGGGCGGCATATCATGGAGTTTGTGGAACGCCATTGTCGACCGGGGTTCCAAGTCAAGGGGACTTGGATATCGATCGAGGATCTAGAGAGGCTAGAAACCCGTGCAGTGGCCGCAGCTGTGCTGCGAATCCTGGGCACCCAGGCGTTCCATCACATCACCGGTGGGCAGATGATGATAGTGGAGAGTGTGTTGAGTGGGACCTACTTTGGGTGGGCCCGAATGATGTTGGTGTCGCTAAAGCGACAGTTGTCGCTATGCAGGCGGCAGGTGAATCATGATTGCTCATATGGGACTTTGTTGTGCGCCTTCTTCTTTGAGAAGATCCCGACCTTGAGGCCTCGTGTGCATCTTCCGGATGGGGGCCCGAGAGAGCCCAGGATGCGTCGTTGGGGACGACTACTCTGCAAAGGAGGAGGAGGGGCGGTCGGGCGAACATTTCGACCGGAGTTCTTTGCCCATTGGGATCGGATGCCGTTGTACATAGACGACTACCCTTATAGTGGGATGAGCTACTATGGGGATCCGGATTTGCCACTTCCGGCTGGTCGAGTTTGGGGGCCCGATGGTAAGTGACAAATTGCTATTCTTATATGGGCATGTTTAAATTTTTTTGAATAGTAAATAATGATACTGATTCAGGGACTTTTGGTATGCAGATATAGCACCGGTAAAACCGGCCGGATATATGGGACGACCGGCAGCGTCTGGAGCTACGGGTCCGAGTGGATCGAGAGCGGCGCAAAATGATGGTGCAGCCGCCCTACTGGAGGACATCCGCCGTAGATGTGAGCAGCTGTTGACCGGAGTATCAGAGCGCGGGTGGCAGGATTTAGACGACCAGTACTTAGAGCCATGTGTTGGTCTCCCCTCGGAGTGGCGAGGTATCATGCGGCGCATGGCGATGGCCGGTCAAACTATGCGGGATCTACATGCTGCAGGGGCAGAGCCATTGGCCCGGGAGCCTCCAGATATTGATTAGGGGCATATGGTGCCCCTTCTGAGGTATGTAGGGGCAGGTGGTGCCCCCTAGAATGTATGGAGGGGCATATGGTGCCCCCAGTTTTTGTTTGTAACATGCTATGGGCATGTCGTATGTATATGTATGGGGGGGCGTATGGTGCCCCCAGTTTTTTGGAACATGCTATGGGCATGTCATGTGTATCAGAGTAGATGGACTCATCAATATATGGATTGCGACACATATTATGGATATGCATCGTCTTTTGATGGTTGATTTAATGTTATTGTCTTGTATGAATTGTGTGTGATAAATGCCAATCTAGAACATGGTTTGCAATACTATCTAAGTAGTGATTCTGGTCTCTGGGTACATGGTTGAAAGTTATGGTTTCAAACGCACGTATTAAGACTTTTACTCGTAAATAGCGTCTAAACAGCACAGGGTTACGCACACGATAAACATCATTTAGTTGCATGACAAGAAGCAAGGAATCCAAACGAACGTGCAGATGGCGAATGCGATGCAGCAAAGCATCAGCTAGTAGGCCACGCACTGCATCGTATTCGGCCTGATTGTTGGTGGCAGAACCAATGCATACCCCGTTAGACAGAACGAGGTCATGCAGGGGGGTGAAGATGGCCCACCCTGCCGAGGCAAGATTCCTGGAGTAGCGACTTGCACCATCGGCGTAACCGATAAAGGATGTGGACGGGGGGATGCGCAAGGTGGTGTGACAAGACAATACATGAGGGGATGAAAGGAAATGACGGCAGCGTGAGGGGGCAGAAGTCATCGAACGGTAATGGCAGGGGGAAGGGGCGGGATGAGCAAAACTCAAACAAGGTGATGTATGAGAGCTATCGGAAACATGGCGAGGACTCGGGCTGCGAAGGTCAACAGAGACACAAGTGGAGTGATCTCGAGCATCAAGGGACACAACGGGGCAGGTTGCAAACGGGCGAGGCTCCGAAGGTCGTGCAGAGGAGGATAGGTAAAGAATGGTGACTGTAGACTCCATCATCTGGACATCAGGGGGGGGGATGTGGATGGGAGCGGGGGGATCCTCAGGCTGGTCTGCAGCATACTGCGCGAGAATGGGAGAGGCGGATTGATTTTGTTCAACCTCATACTCGTGGATCACCTCAAGGGAGGCACGTCAATGCGTCAGGTGAGGACAATGATGGGAGTAGTGGCCATGGACACCGCACAAAGCACAAGGCTTGTTGGTGCGGAGAGTCTTGGGGTTCTTGGAGACGGTCGAAGCAGGAGTGGGAGTTTCAGGGACCGTAGTGTCGGGGAACGCGACTTTTACCATGGGGCGAATACGGGGTAACTCGGGACAAGCATGAGTGGCATGACCGATGACATCACATAAGGCACAAGGCTTCGAGGGTGGGGGAGGAGCCGAGGTGGTTGTGGTGGTTTGGTCTTTGGTTGCCCCCTTGCGGGCTTTTCCTTTCTTCCCGGGAGCCGACTCAGCAGGAGCAGGGTCCTGTGGAGGTGCTGGGGGCACGTTGGCTATGGAGGAAGCGAGGGGGACCGGTTGAACTGGTGTCAAAGCCATGTAAGGTTTGGGGTGACCAGGGGGGGTGGCGGCTGGGGGGTCAAGGTACCAAACCGGAATACCCAAGGTCAAGTTAGGGAGAGAGAGGGTGGCCATGACGGGGACAGAATATACTCCGGGAGGGGGAGCCAAGAAGGGGATCTGTCCAGCAGGGTAGTGACCAGGAGGTACGGATCCAAGATGGTTAAGGCCGGGGGGGACCGAGCCTGGAGGATAAAGAGGTTCGGGGATACCAGCTGTAGGGGGAGGGCCGGAAGGAGGAGGTCCGGCTGGTGGAGATGAATGGCTAGGAGCGGGTTGCGGAGGGCGGGGGGGAGGGTGCGGACTAGCCGAGGCAGGCCGTTTATGGGCAGCCTGAGACGATTGCATCATGCAAACATTCGACAAGCTGGGATCAGTAACTGGAGGGGGAGGAAGGTGAGGAAAAGTACCCAGCAGGGTGGAATCTTTATAGACGCCGGGGGAGACACTGGTCAAGGAATCGACGGTTTGCTTGTTGGTTATAGAAGAGATGGTGGTCTCGGAGGAGGTCTGAGATGGCGGCTCATGATAAGATAGCTGGTCAATGGTGACTATCTTCCCATTATGTGGAAAAGACATCTTGCGGAAAACCGCGGATGGGACAGCAGACATGGCATAGGTGTAGCTTCGCCCCAAAAGAATGTTGTAGTCTAGAGGGGCGTCAATGACTTCGACGTCAACGCAAACAGTCTTACCGGCGAGGGTGATGGGACAGTTACGAAACAGGCCAATAGGCTGGGAGGCATGACCGTCCCACGCTCGAAGGGTGATCGTGGAAGGGGCCAGCTCAGGGGATCCGAGTTGCTTCCAAACCGAAGCGGACATCACACGGGTGGATGCCCCCTCATCAATTATACACCGGGATACAGTGGCGTTCCGGATTTTGACTGGGATTTGGAAAGCAATGGAAGGAGGAAGAGGAGGGTGGTCCGATTGAGTGGCGTCGAAAACAATCATTTGGTCATCAGCAGGATCAACAGCGCCCACGGCAGATAGTAGAGCCTTCCGTTGGGAAGGGCACGACTGGAGGAGTTCCGGTGTGGAAATGGCAGCAGGGGATTGTGCCAAATCATCTACTATACTGTACGATTGGGCGGCTCGACCGGAAGCAGCATTTCGGCGTAATGGACCCTTTGGAATCTTTGGGTGAACCTCAACTTTGGGTTGAGGGATGTGTAAGGGGCCACTGGATGTCAAAAGAGGCTCTGTAGAACCTGAAGATGGAGGCTCGGGAGCAGACTGAGCAGGAGGCTTGGGGTACTGGCGAGACCGAGTTTGAAGGTGAAGGTCGACGGAAGGGGAAGGATCGGAGCGCATCATAAGGATCTGGTAGTCAGAGGAACCAGAAATGGACGAGGGTGTGGCTGCATGGCTGTCGGGGGGTTGGGTAGCCACGAATCCCTGTTGAGGGAAAGGATCAGTGAACACAGCTGGCTGGGTGGTGGCCACATTAGGAGGAGTGTGAGGGGAGGCGTGTTGTCCGCGCAATGTGGCTTGAGACTCCCACATCTGTCGCATCTGGGGTAAGAGAGGACAATCGTGAGTGTAGTGACCGTAAACACCGCAACACGAACAGGGCTTGTTTGTGCGAAGCGGCCTGTCCGGCTTGGGCGAGATGCCCTGAGGCTGGTTGCTAGTGTTAGGGTCCATACCAGAATTGGGTCCTCGGTTACCGGGGGAAGATGGGTTCTGGTTGCCTCGCCGCCTTCTTTGAGAAGAAGGGGGATTAATCGCACCCTGCTGTGCAAATACTTGCCCTGGAGGGGGTTGTATGTGCTGTTGCAGGTTGTGAGGAGGCAAGGGAGGCGGGAGCGCATATGCTGGAGGAGCTGGCGCACCAGGCTGTGGATAAAAGTAAGGGTTGGGTTGGGCGACATTGAGGTAAGCAGGAGGTTGGGCAAAAGGAGGAGGCATGCCGTATCCTGGATACATGTTGCCGGGAGGAGGAAGATTGCTTGAGGTGCTGGCCCCTCCCTGAGGGAGACCATGGCTCATAGGAGGGTGAGCAGATGGGTGGGAAAGAGATCCAACAATACCGTCGGCGGAATGAGATGCCCCAGGGGCGTTAGCGCCACCGGGCCTGGGGATGTCAGGCAGAACGGTATAAACATAACCCGATTGAGCGTAGATCAGGTCATATTTTAAAGCTATTTGGAGGGCGGCTTCTTCAGATTGAGGAAAATGAGAGGCGACATCTTTGCCGATGGGAGACGGGAGGGTGCGAAGGAACCAGTCCATGTAAACCCGATCTTCAAAAGGAGGGGCTCGACATAAGCTCCGTCTTCGTCGCCATTCCTGAACATGGGCAGAAAGGTGTGTGGAAGAGGATTGCTTAAATGAAGTCAAGAGCTCCGTACCAGTGTCGTATCGGAGAGGGAGCTGGAAGTACGACAAGAAGGCTTGGGCAAGAGTCTCGAATGTGGTATGGGAGGAAGTGGCATGTTCGACATACCATTTAGAAGCTTCGCCGGTAAGCGTGCGTTGGAACAAACGAAGACGGATGGAGTCATCGGTAATGGAATTGGAGGAACACCACATGTGGAAAGATCGGACGTGATTGGTTGGATCTTCGCCATTAAGGCCCTCGAACTTAGGGATATCGGAGGGTAGTTTGGTGGGCATAGCGGGCCAGGTAGTATTATGGTGAATTGGGTCGTTAATCAACTGATGGAAATCGGGGAGGCTGAGGCCTGCAATGTACGGCAGCACAGGGGTGGCCGGAGTAGTGGTTGTGACGGTTCCGCTAGAAGTAGGGCCGGCATTGGGGCTGGGAGAACCGCTAGCATTAGGCCCTGGTCCAGACATGGTGAAGGTAAAAAGGGGAGAACCGGAAGGAGAAGGGGGACCCGATGAATCAGGAGAGGAGTCGGAGTGCGGACTCGAAGGTGGACTGGCTCGACGACGGCGGTGCGGAGCAGGTCGATCAACCGGAAACTGAGGATGAAGGCCAAGAAGTCTCCGGGAAAGGCGCCTTGGAGGCGCAATGATGACAGGAAGAAGGAAACCGACAAGGGCAGAAAGGGACAAAATCAAGAAGGTCAAGGGCAGAAAAGGTGCAGTGACAATTGATTTTAGAGTCTTTGCCAGGCGGTGTAAACCGGGCGCTTCTTCACTTAGGGTCAGTGTGTGGCGTGCGTTAATTTTAATTTTTAAACCCTTTCCATTGTTTGAGAGCAAGAAAAAGTGTGCGACGTAGCTGAAAATAAACCTACAGAGAACAGAATAAAATGCTGAAATAACAGAAAAATAACAGCTACGTATGCATCTATCTAAACCAAGAAGGTGGGTCTCTCACAACTATGCTGAAAAGAAAGGGAAAAACTATGGAAACACACACAAAGGAAGCTCGACGGATCTAGGGTCAAAGGGGACAGAGATCTGGAGGATAAAGCTGCAGACAAGGGGTGCAGATCACAGCCAAGAGACAGAGGCAAGGTGGCTGGAAAAAGGGAAATCAGCAAAAAACCCGGGGGGGGGGCAAGGCAGAGGCCTCTAGAAGAAGTCCAAACAAAACGACAAGAGGTGATTTGAAAGGAAAAGAGGCTGATTTCGATGGATCTGAAAGTGAGGTAACAGATCTGGAAAAAGAGGGGGCTGAAGCTCTGAAACCGACGGCTGAAACAGCTGAAACTCTTCCACAAGAAGTGGAGGGTACTAAAGCCCTAAGGGACTGGGTTCCCACTTAGATGAGTAAGCGAGATCAGATCTTGGTCAAGGCGGGGGTGAGACGGAAATTTGAAAACCACAGCCGGCACGCGGGAACCCGAGAAGGAAATTTCGAGAAAATGCGGAAATGCCAGTCGCGGGGGTCTGACCTTATCGAGTTAGTCGCGAGGAAACGAGGCCAAGGTGCGTCCGGAGTCGCGGGTTTGGGCCAAAAGGTGCGACCCCCCCGTTCCGGCTGTTTCGGCGGCAGATTTTTTGAAAAGTTGCCGTCTCAGTTGCGGCTGGTGTCGCTTACCTGCGCAATAGGGCCAGAAACACACGGAAGTTAGAAATTTTAAGTTTTGAGGGTTTTATGTGAGAAAAATGACATGAAAAGAGAAAAACTAAGCAGCTGAAAAGAAGCCCTAGGGCCTGAAGTAGCTGGATATGCAGGAATATGAGAAACGACAACGGTCGTAATTTAAAACCCGTGTGGAGTCGCCATTTGTTAGTATGAATTCTTCGTCGAAGTGTACGAAAAAGAACCACTTTAGCTACGCATAACTAATAGCCCTAACAACAATAAAGGCTGCAAAACATCTTCGGATCTGCAATTAGTAGTTAAAGTGCTGCAACAAACAGATCTATAAATGGAAAGACATTAAGCAGTAAAGTAAAGAGTTTGCTCCATGCATCCAACAGACAAGACAAGAACACGATTTTTGAATGAATTTTTATATTACGGGGCACCTGGGAGGAAACAAGAAGGTGTATCCAGATCTCCTCAATGGGATGGGTTCTTTGTAGTCCTCAGCACTTCAGATCTAAGCTTTCTCTCTCTTGTAGATGTAGAAAAACCCCATGTAGAAGGTAGAGCTCAATGGGAGCAAAATGGCAGAAATGAGACCAAGTGTATAGATCCAGAGTGATCTAATATGCAACAAAAGGTGAAGAATGAAGGGGAAAAACCTCCTATTTATAACAAAATATTGGGTCATTCTAGATCTTGTTGCATGATTAAAATAATGTTAACCAAATCTAGATCCACCTCTATGGAATATTTTATTATTATTTGTTGGAGGGAAAGGGACTTTGACTTGGGTCAAAATCCCTTGATTAGTGAAGAATAAATAAATAAATGATTTGTTTATCCTTTTAAGGAAGTGGTTGAGATATAATCAAATAAATAATGATTTATTTAATTAATAGTGGTTGATTTGGTCATATTTAACAAGGAATATTATTTAAATAATTATTCCTAGAAAATAATAAGATAACTTATGGGTGTATCTCATTAATTTCTTTGTTTTTGGGTTAAACATGACTGGGAATAATAATTAAATTGTGGTTTAATTAATTATTCCTTTTGGGGTTTCCTTAATTAACATAGTGAAAGCAGTTTTACTTGGGGTAAAACTGGTCTTACATGGTGTACTTGGGTCCATCTAATAAGAAAAGGTGAGATGACCAAAAAATGGTGTAACAACATGTTCCAAAGGAGAAAAGGACCAAGTTGGATAATAAATCTGAAAGGTGCATCTTTATTGGGTATAAGGATGGTTTAAAGGGTTACAAGATTTGGAACTGAGAAACAAGGAAGGTTGTGTACAACCTAGATGTGGTGTTTAGAGAAGTGAAAGATGTTGTTAAACATGAAGTCCTACCAAAGGAACCTGAGAAGATAGAGTTTGAGCTAAAAGAGGATGAATCAGACTCTACAACAGAAGAAGACACAGAAGATGAAGAGCCACAAACTACAGCTTTGAGAAAATAAGTTCGGGAAAGAAGGAAAACAGAAAGGTATAGTCCACATGCTTTCTGTTCAGGTTTTGCCTTAACTATAACTAATGATGAACCCAGAACTGTCAGGGAGGAAGTAGATTCAGAGGATGGAAAACTCTGCAAGGAGTGTTGAGTCTCAATTCTGCATCTTTTCCATACACTTTTCTATACCTTTTTCACTCACCTGAACCTCCCAAGTTGTCAATATCATTGTATGTTAATTGCAAAAGAGAATCTAACATGGTTTTTAACTATATTTTTGTGTCTGCTGTTTGATTTAGATTTTGTTCATTTAGGAATCTTGCCACTTTCTGCAGCTGCTGCAACTTTCCGCAGCCATTTTGTGAAACTCTATGTTACAGGTGTCTACATGAAAAACGAGCCACATGGGCAAGTCAGAAATGATGTGGACATGGTTCATGTCCTATTGGTTCGATCAAACTCATCTAAAGAAGCCGCGGTCAAAGGCGTCCACATGGAAGTCAACCATGGAGTCTCACGGTGACAGGACTCTGTTTCGTGTCACGTGAAGGTTCATATAGCCGTTTCTGAGCTTGCGAAGGACAAGTCGACATCTGTACATGGCTCCATAGCCGAAATCAAGCATCCACTCCTCATAGATTTACTTTGAAATACGGCCATGATCCTAGATCCGTGGACGTAATGGTCTACGTGTTCTCCACCAGCATAAACTTTAGGAGACAATTATATTTCTTTTGTTATATATAATGTGTTTGCATACGCATATAGAGTTATTCGATGTTAGTCTCTGTTATCTTTTATTAGTCTGCTCTGTAATGTAATTACGTTGCCTTAGTGCCGTAATACCACCTTGCTGTTATGACTGCATTTTAATATAAGAAGACTCTGTTTTCAGACTTAATTCGTACTTGAAGATTGTTGCCAAGGCTGGTGTAGAGGGCTCCTGCTCAGCTAAGGTTTTGTGCATTAGTGTATAGTTCTTGTTTTATTTCTTTAAAGCTCATTGTGCCATAATCCATTCACATGTTTATACATTGCATCTTTCATGGTATATATGCTTCATTTCTGTTGATAAACTTTCATGCTTTCCATTTCATTTCTGTCTTTCATGTTTTATGTTATTAATCACTGATCAGTGTTCTTGTTTCAGGTTATAGATAGGCAGCCCGGGCATTTGCATAACTTTTTGACTAATGACATGGAATTAACATTGTTCTGTTGCTAATTTGTTTTTCTTAGTTTCTGTTTAATTTCAGTACTGCTTTGTTTAATTCAGTTTTTCTCATTTGCTTCAGTAGTTAAATTTAGATATATTAAACTACTCATAACATCTTCAGTTGCCTCCGAAAGCCACAGCTGGACTGATGGTGAGGGATTGTATTATGAAATGTGTAGTTTGATATTAGTTTCCTTTCTGCAAATTTAGATATATTAAACTGCTCATAACATCTTCAGTTGCCTCCGAAAGCCACAGCTGGACTGATGGTGAGGGATTATATTATGAAATGTGTAGTTTGGTATTAGTTTCCTTTCTGCAAATTTAGATATATTAAATTGTGCATGACATCTTCAGTTACCTCCGAAAGCCACAGCTGGACTGATGGTGAGGGATTGAATTATGAATATATGGTTTGATATTAGTTTACTTTCTGCAAATTAGATATCAGTTACTCAAGTTGTTTATGGTTACTTCCGAAAATCATAGCTAGACTAATGATGAGGGATCAGAAGACAAGTTGATGTAAATTGATTTAAATTTACTTTATTGCAACTTTTGGATTTCTTTCAGCATAATTTATTTTGTGTTTAGACAGCAGCAAGAATAGTTTGGTTTCATGCTCACTAGTTCACTGTTTTGATTCATTAGATTAGCAACATCTTTTCATTTCAGCAGCACATTTTCATTTCCTTTCAAGTTTTGTCATTGTAATTTTCAAATTATTTTTTAAGTTTCAAGTTGGTAAATCATTATAGAGGATATCATTTCCTTGAACAAACATAACCATACTTGTTTTCATTTTAGAATTTCCATTTCATCTTAGAAAACCAAAAACGACAAAAAGTTAAGAAATAGGTTATCTTGCACATATAGTGTGCCGCACTTCATCAGCTTACGAATCCCGGATTGAAAAATTAAATGTAGCAATTTAGGACACACTAAATTGACCAAACATTTTGGCGCCGTTGCCGGGGAAGTGTAACTAGGTAGCCAATTTCTTAAAAAAAAAAAAACACAAAATCATAAAAGAAGGGAAAACTTGATAACTTCTTGAAGTATGCTCTCCTCTTGCACCTAGTGTGATCTGGAGGATCATAAAAGAGAGTTATTGGTTCAGTAATTTCTTAAGTATGCTCTCTTCTTACACCTAGTGTGACCTGGAAGATTAGAAAGAGAATTATTAGCCCAACTTTTTAAAAAATAAAAAATAAAAAAATGACATGCATAGAGCAAGAGATTCTAGGGGAAGGTTTATAGCTAAAGCCAAGAGTTCGATTTTCACAATTCCATCTTCTTCAAGGCATAGACCAGATTCACCACCATCTACCCCTAGCCTTAAGATTTTTGGAACTCAAGGAGTAGCTGAATTAGAGGATTCTCCTATACCATCTACTCAATCCCATTTAGAAAACAAAGAGGCTCTCTCTCATCCTCCCTTGGTAGAAGAACTAGAGGACTTTAAGGACTCTAAAGAAATTATCATGGCAGAGGAAGTAATAGATGGAGGTAGAGGTAGAGGTAGAAGAGGAGAAAACAATGGAGACAACAATGGTGAAGGAAATAATGGTAGAAATAGGGAAGGAAACAACTTGTTTGGATTCCCTATAGTTGATGAGGAAACTCATGCAACGATGAAAAATATCTCACCATATGTTCTCCCTAACTTTTATGGATTGCGAAGTGAGGATCCTGAAACATTTCTATTTGAGTTTGAAGTTGTGTGCCGAACCTATGATTATATGGAAGACTCTCAAAAACTCAAACTGTTTCCTTCAACATTGAAGGGAGCTGCTTTGAAATGGTTCATGGGATTAGCCACTCAATCTATTAGGAATTGGAATGATATGAAACAAAAAATTTTGGATAGATACTTGGACTATTGTATGCCCACCAATCACAAGGATGAGGTATTCAAAATGATGCAAAAAGAAGATGAAAATTTGGAAGACTTACTTGAAAGATTTCAATACAGCTTGAAAAGAGCAAAGATGAGCAACTTAGATGATGAAACCTTGAAAGCCCTCATATTAAAAGCCATTAGAGATGAATGGATAGATATTTTAAACATGATTGGGAAAGGAGAAATTTCTCAACTCCCACTTCGTGATATAACAGAACTATGTGTCCATCTCTCAAGAGGAAAATCTAAAACAGGAAAAGGGCCTAGGGATCCTTCTCTTATTAGGGCTAACAAATCTGCAACTGGATCAGTAAGTAGGGCGGAGATTGGTAATATGCTTGATGAGTTCAAAACTGATATCTTAGGGAGCCTTAGTGAACAACTAGACACCCTTAAAATCCAAAACAAGCAGAAAGCAGAAACAGATGCTTTAGCCATCTTTTGTCCAAAATGTAGGAAGAAACATGCTTTGAGGGAATGTCCCTTGGATGCAAAAGTTGTAGAAACATGTATGATTTTCTTAGAGAATCATGAGATCAAGGATTGTCCTTCAATTCCTGGACTCAAAACTGTTTTTCAAGAAGACCCAAATTCAGTAGAATCTCTCTGTTTTGTTGCAAGAAGACCTTGGCAGGGACAACAAACTCAAGGGTTTAACAACCCTATGAATCTTCAAACCCCACCAAATTGGAATCCTTGGCAACAACCTTGGCCACAACATCAAAATCCATATCAGCCATGGGTACAAGGGATGCAAAATCCTTATGGGAGATTTGCTCAATTTTATCAATATCCTCCATCTTTTCAAAATCAACAAGCTCCACAACTTCCAAACCCAAATCCACAACTTTCATTTCCATTTCCAAAACAACAACCTTCTCAACAAAATCCAAATCCTCAACTCATGCTTCCATACCAACAAAAGACAAATCAACTTCCAGCTCAGCCATTTCCAAATCCTAACAATAAAAATCCTCAGAATACTTACATGATAGAAGGAAAACAATTTCCTACCTATATGATTGTTCCTCTCAATGATGTACAACTCAGATCTGGTAGAGTTTTAGAAAAACCTTCTATAGATATTCAAGAGCAAGATACCTCTGAGGAGGATTCTCTTCAAGTCAATAAGGGTTCTGAGGAAGAATCTCTTCAAAATTCAAGCATTCAAAAAGAAAAAGGAAAGTCAACACCCACAACTCCTATAGTTGAGCAACCTGCATCTTCATCTACACCTCCTTTTCTTGAAAGACTACAAATTGACAAGGGGGTGGAAAAACAAATCTTGTTGCCTAACTATGAATTTCTAGATGAATTGAAGAATGTTTGTATCAAGATTCCCTTGCTACAAGCCATTCGAGAAATTCCTATTCTAGCAAAAACCATAAAGGATTTGAGTTTCAAAAGACCGGGAAGGAAACTAAAAGACACAAGAAGAATCCACCTGGTAGGAAAGATTGCAGATATTATGATGGGAAAAATTACCATGCAGAAGTATGTAGATCCAAGAAGTCCAATTGTCAAGACACATATAAATGGGATAGAAATTCCAAACACATTGATTGACTTAGGGGCTGCTATCAACATTATGAGTAGACAGACTATGGAACAGTTAAAACTACCTAACCTTCTTTTTACACCTACTTTATTGCAACTTGCAGATCGATCGGTTATTAAACCAGATGGTGTATTAGAAGATATTTCAGTCTCCTTAGATTCTTGGGAATATCCAGTAGATTTTATGATTTTGACTCCCAAGAATAATCTAGGAGGGCACCCACTTATCTTAGGAAGACCTTGGCTAGCCACAGCTGATGCTTTTATTAGTTGTAGATCTGGGGACATGTACATTTCTAATGGTAATTCGACAAAGAAATTAAATTTGTATCCTCCAGCAAGAGCAATCACAGAAGTAGGAGACAATGAATGGGTTGATGATGAGGACACTATACAACCTGTCTTTACCATTTCTGAAATCAGTGAGGATAGTCAAATTCTAAACACATTAGAAAATTTTGAGGCATCTTCAGAATATGACCCCACACAATTTCAGTTGGAATCTGACATAGAATATTTATCATCAAGACAAATGTCTCTTTACTCTATGGAAGAGTTTGGTAGTTCTACTATTGAGATTTTTCCAGGAAAAACACTGAATATCAACAAACTTTTGGAAAAATCACAACAAGAAGAACTAACCAAAATCTTGCAAAAACATTCTACTACATTTGCATGGGAGTATAGTGACATGAAAGGTATTGATCCTCAGACTTGTATCCATCATATCTATATTGAGGAAAACAGTAGACCAATCAGACAACCTCAAAGAAGGATGAATCCAAATCTTAGGGAGATAGTGAAAGAAGAGCTCCAAAAACTTCTCAATGTAAACTTCATTTATCCAATTTTAGATAGCCGATGGGTTTCTCCTTTGGTTATAGTACCTAAAAAGAATGGTAAATGGAGGGTATGCATTGATTACAGGGAATTGAACAAAGCAACTTTGAAGGATCACTTTCCTTTGCCTTTTATCGATCAAGTATTAGATACATTAGCGGGTAAAAAGTACTTTTCATTCTTGGATGGTTTTAGTGGCTATAATCAAATTCAGGTAGCACCTGAAGATCAAGATAAGACCACATTTACTTGTCCATGGGGAACTTTTGCCTACCGAGTGCTTCCTTTTGGGTTATGTAATGCACCAGCAACATTCCAAAGAGAAGTACTAGGAATTTTTTTTGATCTAATCCATGATTGTGTAGAGGTTTATATGGATGATTTTACAGTTTATGGTAATTCATTTGAAGAAGCATTAGAAAATTTGGAAAAAGTTCTTATAAGATGTAAAGAAGCAAACCTTTCATTAAGCCATGAAAAATGCTTTATGATGTTTACTGAAGGGATTGTTTTAGGACATCATATTTCAGGAGATGGGATTAAGGTTGATAGATCAGAAGTTGAAGTCATCTCCAAGTTGCCTATTCCAAATTGTCAAAGAGATGTTAGAAGTTTTCTAGGATTTACTGGTTACTATAGAAGATTTATAGAAAACTTCACTAAAATTGCATCTCCACTCTTCAAATTGCTTACAAAAGACTGTGAATTTAAATGGGATCTTGATTGTCAATCAGCTTTTGAAACTTTGAAAACAAGAATATCTGAAGCACCTATCTTGAGAGGACCAAATTGGAAACTCCCTTTCCATATTTCTACAGATGCTTTAGATACAGCTCTAGGAGCTGTGTTGGGTCAAAAAGATTTAGTTCCTTATGCCATTTATTATACCAGTAAAAATTTGACTCCCACAGAGTTGAACTATACTGTGACTGAAAAAGAGTTTTTAGCTGTTGTTCATGCAATTAATAAGTTTAGACATTACATAACAGGCTATGAAAATTTTATTCATACTGACCATTATGCAATTAGATATTTAATGAACAAACCTGCTACTAATGGCAGAGTGACAAGATGGCTCTTACTTTTGCAAGAATTCAATATTACTGTGTTGGATAGACCAGGAAAACAAAATACAGTAGCTGATTTCTTGTCTAGGATTCAGAATACTAAAGAAGATTCTCCTGTAGAGGATAAGTTTCCTGATGAATACTTGTTTGCGGTAACTATTAAGACTCCTTGGTATGCAGATATTGCTAACTATTTGGTTACAGGGAAACTGCCTTCACATTTATTTCCAAGTGAAAAATGAAAAATTATTCAGGAGAGTTCAAAATATTCATGGATTTCTAATGAATTGTTTAAAACAGGGCCAGATCTTGTGATCAGAAGATGTGTCAGGGAAGATGAAATGCCTGATATTCTTAAGGCATGTCATGATGAACCATGCGGTGGACACTTTGTAGACAAAAGGACGGCCTATAAAATCCTCTCTTTAGGATATTATTGGCCTTCTCTTTTCAAAGATGCAAAACAATATGTCAAAAGGTGTGACAGCTGCCAAAGAGTAGGGAAACCTACCCTTTCAAGTGAAATGCCATTGCAAACACAGGTACTCATTGAACCCTTTGAAAAATGGGCTTTAGATTTCATTGGACCTATTAATCCACCATCTAAGCAAAAGAAGTATATATTAGTTTGTACTAATTATGTTACTAAATGGGTAGAAGCCAAAGCATTAGTATCTGCTACTGAAAATTCAGTTGTTCATTTTCTTTATGAGGATATTTTTACTCGCTTTGGTGTTCCAAGAGAAATTGTGACAAATCAGGGGAGCCAATTCACATCCAATTTGGTGGAGAAATTGATGGAAGAATACAAAATCAAGCACAAAAGATCTACTCCTTACCATCCGCAAGCAAATGGTCAAGTGGAGTCCACAAATAAAGTTCTTGAAAGTATCATCACCAAAACTGTTCATCTACATAGAAGAGATTGGGCAGAAAGGCTTCCTGAAGCCTTGTGGGCCTACAGAACTACATGGAGAAATACAACGGGACATTCTCCCTATGAACTTGTTTATGGGAAGGAAGTCCTGCTTCCCATTGAGTTCCAAGTCAAGACCTTCAAGATAGCAGTTCAGTTGGGGATGGACTTATCAGAAGCCCAAAAGCATAGAATGGAGCAGTTGAACGAGCTAGATGAGATCAGACAAGAAGCAATTTTAAGAACTGATCTAGTTCAATATAAAAGAGCTAAATGGCATGACAAGTACATCAAAGAGAAGAAGTTTCAAGAAGGAGATTGGGCATTGTTATTTGATTCCAAGTTTAAAGATTTCAAGGAAAATTTCAGACTCATTGGCTTGGGCCATATGAGATTGACAAGATCTTTAGCAATGGAGCGGTAAGAATCAAGACCATTGATGAGTTTCAAACTCCTCTTATTATGAATGGCCATAGATTGAAAATTTATCATAAGCCACTCTCAAAAGAGGATTTTGTCAAAATGTTTCAAGAAAGTTCTGCAATCAGGCTGGTACAGAAGAATTCTTCTTCTCCACCAGCCTAGCTTTTGTTCTTTTCAGTTAAAAAAAATAAAATAAAATGTATAAGCCTGAAAACCAATCACTGATTGGAAGTCTTATACAGAAAATATAGGGTGAAAATCAGGAACACCTGACACTCTATGTTTTCCAAAAAAAATCTCTCTCTTTTATTTCACAAGTCTTGTGACCACCCACTCCATTCCATCCCACTTCATTCCATTTCATTTCACTTCATTTCACTCCATTCCATTTCATTTTATCTGTTTCATTCCATTTCATCAATAAAAATCTTTTTCATGACCATTTCCATCTGGTCATTTGTCATCTGTTCATCTCCATCCATCCAAATAATAGCTGTGTCAGTTTCCGTAGCTGACATCTGTTTCCACAGCTGACTCTAGTTTCCGCATCCAGAAGCAGATTCCGCAGCTACAACTCTATTTTCAAAAGAATATACAGCCAAATGTTATTTCCATAATCATGAAATAAAATGCAGATGAGAGGATCAAAAATGAAGACCTAGAGCATTCAAGACACAAATGAAGAGCAATTAGTTGAAGACCAAGGGAAAAGGAAAATATTCCAAAGGTATGAATAAAATTTATTTCAAATAGCATTGAAAAACACATTTTTATATAGTTCTGAACCATGAGCTCTATCCATTATGTGCAATGATTATATTGACAATTCCGTAACCTTTCACAATCTCCATATTATCCTCTCACATTCATTCTCAAACGGTTCCATCATTAAAACCCCCGATCTTCACTCATGTTCCAATATTCCACCGGTGACAATGAGACGTATTTGATTTGACCATGGACTCTTACAGCCGCATAAATCCATAACCGTTGTTGAAACGTGCTCATATTTATTGTGCAGCCACCAAAATTCAAAACGCTGCCGGATGTGTTATACTCTGTTAATCTCTCTGTCGTGCTCTCTGTTGTGCTCACGAAAACCCCTCTCTGTTCTGTTCACTCCATTCCGCTCTCTATTACGTTATAATCTGTATACCCAATCTCTGACATTTACCCACAGTCATTGTGCTCATCTCTATGCATTCAACCGTTCTGTTTCCATTAAACCCTCACGCAGGCAAATTTGTGAAGAGCAGAAAAGAAGAATGGGAAAATTGCTAAGAGCAGAACCGGAAGGACCTAAGTTTATGGAGGGATATCCGCAAGTAAGGGATATATTGAAGAAAGAAAATTGGCTGCGGTTTATCCAGAAATTCAGAGGTTATCATAAAGAAGTGACGAAGGCATTCACAAGGTCGTTTAATGGCTTGGAAGTAGAGATTGGAGACCTTAAGTTTGCGGTCAATGAAGCATCTATAGCAACAGCCACGGAACTTCTTTAGGAGGGTGAGCGTTGGTTTAAGAATAAAAGTATCAGTGATGAAGCATGGAGAACAATCTTACGAAACCAAGGTATGGACATAACTGTTTTTAAAAGAGGAATTCCTATGCATGCATTGAAAGAGGAATGGGCTACTTTGCTGCTAGTTGTTCATAAATTCATTACATGTGAAGGCCGTTTTGGGTCCATGTATATGTACCATACCAGGTTACTGATGAATTTTCTAGATAATCAAACTCTCAATCTCCCATATTTTCTATTCAATAGTTTGAAGAAAATGTCCGTGACTATTCAGAAGCATTTAGGAGATGTAGAACCCCATCTATATCACCACGACCTTGTAAAAATTTTGATTGAAAAGGAATTAAAGGAAAAGAAAGACACATGGGAACAATTTCTGGTTAGAAATTTCTTTGAGGAACCTCAGGAAATTCCTGAAGGTAGTACAACAAGAAGGAGTAGAAGAAAAAGAATAAATGATGAAACCCAAATTACTCCTACTCAAGAAATTCCCGAAGGTAGCACAGCAAGAAGAAGTAGGAGAAAAAGAACAATTGATGAAATCCAAAATACTCCTACTACTCCAATTGAAAGAACTGATAGGGAAGAGAGACTGTCAAAAGAGGAAGAAGAAAGAAATCAAGGGTAAGAAGCCAATAACATCAAAAGAGAGAAAAACTATTGAGGCTATACATAAAACCCCTTCTTCCGAAGAAGAAGATCACCAAGTGTTATCTGAAATATTAATTTATCTTCAAAAACAGTCATCTTTGGCCAAGAAGACAGAAAAAGGGAAACAAAAACAAAAGGACAGTGTACCACAATGTGTGAGAAGAAGCAGCAGACTTAAGGGGAAATTGAGGAAAACGCAAATGAAGGGTCCTCATTTCATTGACTTGGGAGAGGAAACATTTGAACAGCCCCCAACTAACCATAGTCCATCTTAGTCACTTAGTGAACCTGGTTCATTTCATTCTCAGTCAGACATTGAACATAGTCCATCCCATTCTCAGCAAAATGTTGATGTGAGCCCTTCTCAGCCAGATTTTGAAGATAACTCTCCTTCACGCCATTTTGGGGACAACCCAATAAAAATGACACCTAAAATAGACCCCAAGCAGTAGGAAGTATATGACTATATAGAATCTTTGGAAAAGGAAGCTACAGGTCCCAGTACTTCGTCCATTCAGCCTCATACAGTATAGGATGATTTAGTCCAATCACTAAAACAGGAAGTCTTTGAGCTAGAGCTTTTAAATAGGCACATCAAAAATGAAAATGATACATTGAAGGAACAAGGTAAATTGGACAAAATCATCCATGATAATACCATGCTACATCTGGGAATATGGCAGAAAAATAACAAGAAATTGAAAAGGAAATGCCAGAAGTTGAGCAGAGCACTGGTTAATATCAAATTTAGGTGCTTAATGAAGAAACCCAGAATGTTGGCAGCACCAAGTAAGAGGAGGAGAGGATTAGACGTGCTGGCTGAAGTGTCAAGGCATATGAATTGAGGAAGGATTATCAAAATTTTGGTTGCATGAGGACATGCAACACCTTCACAGTGGGGGTATGTTGAGTCTCAATTCTGCATCTTTTCCATACACTTTTCTATACATTTTTCACTCACCTGAACCTCCCAAGTTGTCAATATCATTGTATGTTAATTGAAAAAGAGCATCTAACATGGTTTTTAACTATATTTTTGTGTCTGCTGTTTGATTTAGATTTTGTTCATTTAGCTGCGGAATCTTGCCACTTTCCGCAGCTGCTGCAAATTTCCGCAGCCATTTTGTGAAACTCTATGTTACAGGTGTCTACAAGAAAAACGAGCCACATGGGCAAGTCAGAAATGATGTGGACATGGTTCGTGTCCTATTGGTTCGAGCAAACTCATCTAAAGAAGCCGCAGTCAAAGGAGTCCACATGGAAGTCAACCATGGAGTCTCACGGTGACACGTAATGGTCTACGTGTTTTGTATTAGCATAAACTTTAGGAAATCAGTTACATTACCTTTTGTTATATATAATGCATTTGCATACGCATATAGAGTTAGTCGATGTTAGTCTCTGCTATCTTTTATTAGTCTTCTCTGTAATGTAATTACGCTGCCTTAGTGCCGTAATACCACCTTACTGTTATGACTGCATTTTAATATAAGAAGACTCTGTTTTCAGACTTAATTCGTACTTGAAGATTGTTGCCAAGGCTGGTGTAGAGGGCCCCTGCTCAGCTAAGGTTTTGTGCATTAGTGTATAGTTCTTGTTTTATTTCTTTAAAGCTCATTGTGCCATAATCCATTCACATGTTTATACATTGCATCTTTCTTGGTATATATGCTTCATTTCTGTTTATAAACTTTCATGCTTTCCATTTCACTTCTGTCTTTCATGTTTTATGTTGTTAATCACTGATCAGTGTTCTTGTTTCAGGTTATAGATAGGCAACCCGGGCATTTTCATAGCTTTTTGACTAATGACATGGGATTAACATTGTTCTGCTACTAATTTGTTTTTCTTAGTTTCTGTTTAATTTCAGTACTACTTTGTTTAATTCAGTTTTGCTCATTTGCTTCAGTAGTTAAATTTAGATATATTACACTGCTCATAACATCTTCAGTTGCCTCTAAAGGCCACAGCTGGACTGATGGTGAGGGATTGTATTATGAAATGTGTAGTTTAGTATTAGTTTCTTTTCTGCAAATTTAGATATATTAAACTGCTCATAACATCTTCAGTTGCCTCCGAAAGCCACAGCTGGACTGATGGTGAGGGATTGTATTATGAAATGTGTAGTTTGGTATTAGTTTCCTTTCTACAAATTTAGATATATTAAATTGTGCATGACATCTTCAATTACCTCTGAAAGCCACAACTGGACTAATGGTGAGGGATTGAATTATGAATGTATGGTTTGATATTAGTTTACTTTCTGCAAATTAGATATCAGTTACTCAAGTTGTTTATGGTTACTTCCGAAAATCATAGTTGGACTAATGATGAGGGATCATAAGACAAGTTGATGTAAATTGATTTAAATTTACTTTATTGCAACTTTTGGATTTCTTTCAGCATAATTTATTTTGTGTTTAGATAGCAGCAAGAATAGTTTGGTTTCATGCTCACTAGTTCACTGTTTTGATTCATTAGATTAGCAGCATCTTTTCATTTCAGCAGCGCATTTTCATTTCCTTTCAAGTTTTGTCATTGTAATTTTCAAATTCCTTTTTAAGTTTCAAGTTGGTAAATCATTATAGAGGATATCATTTCCTTGAACAAACATAACCATACTTGTTTTTATTTTAGAATTTCCATTTCATCTTAGAAAACCAAAAATGACAAAAATTTAAGAAATAGGTTATCTTGCACATATAGTGCGTCGCACTTCATCAGCTTACAAATCCCGGATTGACAAATTAAATTTAGCAATTTAGGACACACTAAATTGACCAAACAAGGAGGCCATGGTTGATGAAATGGCATCCTTGCACAAAAACGATGCATGGGATCTGGTGGAGTTGCCGACTGGAAGGAAGCCCTTTGCAAGCAAATGGGTGTTTAAGAAGAAGATGAATGTAGAAAGCAAGGTGGAGAAATACAAAGCTCGGTTGGTAGCGAAAGGTTATTCCCAGGTGCCAGGAATTGATTTTGGTGATATTTTTTCTCCTGTTGCCAAAGTTACTTCTATTAGATTACTTTTATCTGTTGCTGCTGCATTTGATTTTGAGATAGAACAGATGGATGTGAAGACAGCATTTCTTCACGGGGATCTAGAAGAGGAGATTTACATGAAGCAACCTGAAGGCTTTATGGTGAAGGGTAAGAAAGAACTAGTATGCAGGTTGAAGAAGTCTCTGTATGGGTTAAAACAGTCACCAAGGATGTGGTATCAGAAATTTGATACCTATATACAGGGACTTGGCTTCACCGGAAGCAAGGAGGATCACTGTGTTTATTTTAAATTAATTGGTGATCGTGTTATTTATTTGGTCTTGTATGTGGATGATATGTTGTTGATTGGAAATGACAAAGAAATTGTCCAAGATTTGAAGACCCAACTGTTCTCCAAATTCGACATGAAGGATCTTGGTGCTGCAAACTATATTTTGGGCATGGAAATTAAGAGAGATCAGGCAAAGAGGAAGCTCTGGTTAAACCAGAGGAAGTATGTCGAGACTATATTGCAGAGGTTCAATATGCAGGATAGTAAAGCGGTGAATGTTCCTATTCTTGTAGGTGTAAAGCTGTCTGCTGAACAGTGTCCCAAGACACAAGAAGAAGAGGAGTATATGTCCCGTGTTCCATATGCAAGTGCAGTGGGTAGCCTGATGTATGCAATGGTCTGTACTAGACCAGACATTGCACATGCAGTGGGAGTATTGAGCAGGTTTATGTCAAACCCGGGGAAGGAGCATTGGACAGTAGTGAAGCGGGTTTTCAGATATTTACGTGGCACTAGTGATTATGGCTTGTGCTACCAGGGAAGACCAGGATTGGAAATAATGTTGGACATTCGTGGTTTTGTTGATGCAGACTGGGCTGGAGATCTAGACCAAAGAATATCTACAAGTGGGTATGTGTTTAGCCTATTTGTAGGCGCAATTAGTTGGATGATTAAAAGATAGTCTGTAGTGGCTCTTTCAACTACAGAGGAAGAATACATAGCAGCCACTCATGCAAGCAAGGAAGCAATTTGGTTGCAGAGATTGTGTTCAAGTATGGGGTTGGTAAAACAAGCTATAAGGATGGTATGACTTAGCCAAAGTGCAATTTTCTTGGCTAAGAACCCTACTTATCATTCAAAGACAAAGAAAATTGATGTTCAATATCACTTTATTAGAGATATGGTTGAGGCTAAAAGGGTGTTGCTAGTAAAGGTGGACACTTTGAAGAATGTTGCAGATGCATTGAAAAAGTTTGTGAGCACTCAGAAGCTCTCTTGGTGTAGAGAAACAATGGGTGTTGAAGAATTTGGCCAATGACTAAGCTCTCCTGTGGCCCCCTATGGAAATAAAACAACAAGTGGAAGAATGTTGGGTATTTGTTATATTCTTTCCACGACTAAGCACGCACAGGGGGGCGATAGCCCCCCCTTTGCGCTAGGCGCAACGAGGGGGTCACCGGGGGGGCAACATTAGCCCCCATTAGAGTCTTTGAAGGCGGCATGCACAGCGAAAATTTTTGGTCCTTAATTTCTGGTGGGTAGTCCACATCCATGATTTTGTGCATGGTTTTGCACATGGTATTGGGGCACGATGGTTTTCGTCCCTTAGTATTTTTGTAGATCCGGTCAAGGGAACTACGGTTATGTTCTAATCCAGTGTTTATGGATTGGGGTTTATGTATGCTTCGGCATGTATATATATGTGTTGTAACACTAAAAGGAATATAATGAAAAATCAAGTTGGTCGTCCCGATTTGGGATCCAAGGGAAAATTTCTGTGTTTATCTGTTTTATGTTTTATGCTCTCGCTGTTGTTTATCTTTCTTTATAAGATTCGTGAGTAGATAATTTCTGTTCAGGGTTAAAACCTACAATCACATCATCTTTAAGAGAAAATTATAAGGTTCAAGAAGTGGAAAATCACATCAAGCATCAATAAGAATTTCTCCAACTCTTAAAGGATAACCTAAATTTGGCACAAAATCGAATGAAAAAATAGGCAGATCAACATCGCAGCGAGAGAAGTTTTGATGTAGGAGACTGGGTTATTATAAAGCTATAACCATTCAAACAAATGTCCCTCAAGCAAGCTAAAAAGGATAATAAATTATAGCCAAAGTACTATGGTCCCTACAAGGTGTTGCAAAATATTGTTAATATGGCATACAAATTGGAGCTTCATGCTTCTTCGTGAGTGCATCCAGTTTTCCATGTTTCGTGCTTAAAGAACGTAATAGGTGAAAAAATTCTAGTCCAAACAATATTGCCAGAACTTGATGAGGAAGGAAAAATCATATTGGAACCTGAAGCAGTCACGGAAACAAGAGTATCTCATGAAGTGGAAGAACTTACCCATTGAAGATTCTACATGGGAGGATGAGACTTTTATACAGAAGCATCTAGAGCTACTCAACCGTTGAGGACAACACTTTTGTGAAGGAGAGGGGCATGTTAGGTCGTTATATTACTAGTTTATTCCCTTATTGTTGTTAGTGTAACCCCCTTATTATTATTGTTGTACCCCTGTAACCCCAATATTGTTATTATTTTGCCCTTAAATTATATTTGTTAGGTCGGCTAGGATTATATTCTGACCCCATGGACTCCTATATATAGAAGGAGGTATTGGTAATTTGTATCATCCAAGAATTGTTCATTTATATAATGTATTGGAGGTTTCCCCATCGAAGTGGCTAAGTTATAAGGCTATGATGTAATATTACCAATTAGCCTCAAGCTAATTGGAATATTAACTTTCACTTTACTTTTCTATTCATGAATAAATTAAAAAGGGAGGAACATAAAAACTCCTAAAATCAGTGAATAAATCAACGCCCCATGTGAACAAGGCTAAATCTGGGCTACTTTAATAAAACACCCTTATGTGTGAAAAGGGTTGATACTTTTGACTGGGTCAACAAGACCAAATCAAAAGCACTGTCCAGATTTAATGAACCTCCTAGATGCACAATGCAATTTTAGATGGAGGGTCGCACATGTGAAAGGAGTTAAATCATTGAGATGGTTTAGGGTTTTGCAAGATATAAATCTTATAAGAGGAAGGGGAGGACAAAAAGAGAAGGGTTTTTGATGACCATTATTTCTGAAGAATATGTTTGTTTAGACATTTCTCATCCTCTTGGTTGTTTAGTAGAAAATAGTGTTGTTTATCACAAGGATCTCCTATTTAGGAATCCTTCTCTTTCCTTGAGTAGCTCTTGGGAGAGACTTGTATTACTTGTCACTATTAGGCTTAAGGCCAAGCTTCTCCTGTCAAGTAAAACTCAGATCCTATTGAGGGTTTGGTTGTCTTTGCAAGCTGTAGCAAGTGGAGGCTATATCTATTTAGATCTAGGCCAATCTAGTTCCACTTTTCAGTGGGGGAGGCTTCAATCCCATTGGCAAGAGTGTGCTAGATAATTTGAGCTTCATATATAAATCTTGGCATCAGGCTAAATAGTTATTCAAGCCTACAGTGTAGTCCCTTTTCCGGTACTGCGTTATCTGCTAAGAGGAAAGTTGCAGGGTGATTTAGCAAAGTTTGAGGAGTGATCTCTAGTGTTGGGGATTTGTCTTTCACTGTGGTGATCCATGGATTTCTGTTCTTATCCATGTCATATTTAGATCTGATCTCAATACTCTTGTATATGCTTCAGAAATTTTGAATAGATCTGTAGATCTGGTACATATAATCTGATATCTACTCCATGTGCTTTATGATTTTCTGAAATCCCCAAGGGGACTGTAAAGCAGAGACATTATAGTGTATGGATCTATCATGGATCTGAATGTTCATGCATTATTTTTCTCTAGATTTGATATTTAATATACTGCTACAGTACACTCAATAAAATAACGTTGTGAAGCCTTTGCAGTCAATTATATGTGTTGCAGTACCTCTTTTTGAGGGTTTCTTTCTATATAAGTCTTCCATTTTCTATTCTAAGACTCATTGGCTTCAATATAATTCTGATTTTCTGATCTATATGAAATTATTGAGCCTTCATATTTTCCTACTGCTACTATCTTGTTGAACTGCGTTATTTCTGAAGTAGTGTTATTTGATCTTGTTGCAGTCCCATTCCGGGGCATTTTCCAAGTTGTACTAGGTGTGGGAGATCTGTTTAACCCACCTAGAAGGATTTTTTTCTGATCTCCTCTTGGATTCAGGTCTTATATTGTCATATCTAAGGAACCCAAGTGTTGGTTTCTAATCTTGTAGCATACACTATTGGAAAATGCATTTTTTAGGCATGCCTTGTTAGCAGTCCCATTTTGGGGATATTACAGTGGTATCAGAGCATAATCTTGGCACAAACTGTGCTTATTGAAGAGCCAATATGTATTTTCATGGAAAGAAAATACCGATGAAGAAATGTGGTTACATTGAAGGAACATAAGAAAAGGGTAAAACCCCTTTATCTGGAAGAATGAAAGGGAAAGAGTTCTCAAAAACTCTGTTCCAAACTTTGTATGAGCTTAAAGGAGAAATAAAAGAAATGAAGAGGGCAAGAAATGAAGGGTCCCTCAAGAATATATTTACATGAATAAGGCCCTAGTTCTTCATATTATATGTGCAAGCACTCAGCTACACAATCAGATCCACAACATTATTCTATGCCCAGATTTACTGCAAGAGAGATGAAGGAAGAAGATGCACCAAAGGAGGAGAATTTGAGCGATTATCTTCAGTAGTATGAATCTAAATCTTGGAAAATCAAGGAGAACTTGAGCTTCCAAGAGTTCTACCAACTCAAGGAGGAAAGGAGATCTAGCAAGTACAATAGAAGAAGAAGAGGTAGATTCTTTCTGCCAAATTTTGACGAATCCTCCACATGCACAGCCAAAGAATGGATAGATCAGCTAGACTCATATTTGGATCTACATCAAGTTTCAGAGAAAGAAGCCCTTAAGGTAGCAGCACTACATCTTAAAGGTAAAGCTTATTCTTGGTGTTTGTTTGAATCTTTATCATTGAAGAATGCAAATATATCTACCTATGCAAAGTTCACTAGGAGAATGGTGAAGATATTTGATGTAAAGCAAAGTAAAATATCTTTGATTGAGCTAGCAAAGCATGAGCATGCAAAACCCTTGCATGAGTTGGAAAGATATGTTGTGCAAACTCCACTTCAGATTTCTATTGAAGGGGATAAAAAAATTTGTGATACCTTGTCAAAGGAAATATCCTCATTGCATGAAGAGATTTCTTCTCAAAAGGAAATCATGGAGATTCCTCTTTCAAAGGAAGACCAAGATCCAAGGTCTCTCATTGATAATGAGGCATTCTGAAATATTTATGAGAAGGAAGAACAAGAGGGTGGTAACAACACTATCACTTCAGAGGAAGACCAATCATCACATGGGGATGAACATGAAGTTATTGTTCCAAGGGAAAGATCTTTTGCATCTTTGCAAATGATTCCCAAGGAGCATTCTGTGACAACATTATTGGGTAGTAATACCTTGCTTCAAGCAAGAGGAGGAAGGATGAATCAAAATCTGATGATGAGGAGCATGCACCCTTTTCTATTTCAAGGGGTTTCTATTCATGAGAAGGAGGCTGATATATGCAGCAAGGAAAGGGACACATCATTCCAACAATTCCTACAGTCTACTTCAGATCTTGATGTCTCTTTACATGGAGGCATTCCACCAGGGAGACCCCCTGATGGGAAGAAGAATAAAATGTTCTCTCAACATTGTGCAGCAGTGACATACTTGGCTACCACAGCACTGATATCTATTGATGGATTCCAAGGAGGGCTGAACGATTTTCTGAAATTGATTTTTCTATTCCTCACTCATATTTTTCACTGGAAAAGAAGAAATCAGTGATCTATGATGATATTAGCATGATTTCAAATGGCCACTCCATAGATTTGGGGCAGCAAATGATATCTCCACATACAAAGAAGATTTATGAAGAAGACAAGAGGGGGCCAACACTCTTGTATGCATGGGCCAAACTATGGAAGTTTTGGAAGAGAGAAACCTTTCAAAAGAAGGTTGATCTTCCTATTCTTTAATCTTGTCTTGCACAAGATCAGCTACAAGAGAGGAAGCAAAGATGGAGCTAAAATACTCCAACATGTTACTTTGGCATTGAGCATGTCAAAGGAGAGCATGATGATGTGACAACTACTTCATTTCATAATTCTACAGTGTTGTCATTATTGAAGAGATTGGATCCATATTGGAAATCACAACCGTTGGTGGAATATTCCAAGGATCTTCACACATGCATGATTCTTGATGACCAGCTACCAGATGATGGCTATTTAGTCCAAGATGGAGTCATCTGTGATCATGGTAGGATCTTCTTATCTGGAGCTTCCAAGCTCAAGGAGAAGTTACTACAAGGAGCCTATGAAGAGTTCTGTTTTAGCCACACATATTCTATGAAGCTCAACAACGTCATTTTGAGGAGATATTATTGGAAGGGCTTTGAAAAAGAACTATATCAGCATTGTTAAAGATGCATGAACCTTGTGGAGTTGGAGCAACAACCAGAATCTAAGATAGAGTTATTTCAGCCAACTCTTCCTACCTTGGGAGGAGGAGAAAGATCCATACACCACTCCACTTGTATAAGGAGAACTATTGCTGAAGAGCATACTTATGTAAATCATGTTTTATTTTATGATTATATGAATTATTTTACTATGTATATGCAGGCCATGACTCCTAAGAGGATGTTTATACCGTATAAAATTCATGACCAACTTTGGCCCAAAAATATTTCTGATTATTGCCATTCCCTTGGTGAACAAAGGGAGATTTTGCAGCATGATGGGTGCTTTCCTAAGGCACCAAATATATCTTCCACTTTTAGCCATGGAGATATGTTATGGGTAGCAAGTAATTTGTGGGAAAACCACTTGCCACATCTAGATCTGAGGCAGGCAGGAGATGCACTATGCTGGTTACTCTTGGGTGAGTTTGGGTACTACCCAAAGATTTATATTTTCTTGTCTCATGCCTCGTGTTTCAATGGAAGGATGCATAAGAAGGAGGCATGGTTGATTTGGTTGACAAGAAGATATTTTGGACATCACATGTTAAATCTCATGTCCATAATTTTTGTTAGGATGTATCTCATGTATTTACATGTATTTCTATTTGGAATGTATCTCATGATCATGCATGTACTTGGGTTTGGGAGAAAATGTAACTCTCACATGAGGAGGCATAAGAGAGCTTGTTGGTATCAGGATGATAATGATGCTCTGATATTTGTTGGGAACATGATGGGAGGGATGACACATTGGTTGGATGTGTCCATTGGGAATGAAACTTCCCATACTTATGTATACTTCAACAAGAGGATGGAACATTGTATGGCTACTATACTATGTCTTTTATTTCCTTATGTAAGAAGCCATGTGATTGTCTTATGTCTTTGGGAAAAGTCTCTCACATGGGAATATTTTTGGCAAGATATGTGTTATTTGAGTCATCTTCAGCTTACACCTCTTATCCTCTACTATTTTCAAGCTTTGAAGAAGCTTATGGCAGCAAGAAGGGGGCGGAATGGCCACTTATTGTACTATGTTTTGAGGCAGTAAGAATAAGAACAACGTTGGTCTCAATGGAGGGACTATTGTCACCATCCAATATATCATATGACACTTAGTACATGTTTCTTTGGGAGCACATATGGTGAGGATACTTTATTCACTATATGCATAGAATATTGGGCAAGGAGAGTCCCTAGAAACAATGAAGGGAATCATGAGGTTCCAAGTAGCTTTTGGCTTCATGAGGACTATATTATTGCATCCTGAGATCAACAGCTCCACATTTTTCATAAATAGAGGGAGAAATAGTATATGTTGAACATCTTACCTCTCATTTCTAGCCATGCATCCCCTATACATTGTATAAGGAGGGGATGGGTGACTATTTTTGTGAGCTACCAAATATGGCTCACTTTGTTTGGATGATAGCATGGAGATTGAAGTTCCTCATGAGGGTTGAAGCACCCAATTTTAATCATCTCCCATGCCTTGAGAAGACCAATGGACATCATATGTTTCTTTCTATGTATATCCCACTTCTTCATGATGACAACTATTTGGGTTATTCACCAAAGGCAAACTTGTATTCTTGGGAGGAGACAAATCCATTGGAGATTTTGCAAAGTCCTTGTGAGTTTCTTGAGGACAAGCAACATTTTGGAGGGGAGGACTATAATATTCCCAATTAGCCTCAAGCTAATTGGAATATTAACTTTTTCTTTACTTTTCTATTCATGAATAAATGAAAAAGGGAGGAACATAAAAACTCCTAAAATAAATGAATAAATCAATGCCCCATGTGAACAAGGATAAATCTGGGCTACTTTAATAAAACACCCTTATGTGTGAAAAGGGTTGAGACTTTTGACTGGGTCAACAGGACCAAATCAATAGTTTTTTCCAAATTCAGTGAACCTCCTAGATGCACAACACAATTTTAGATGGAGGCCACAAATGTGAAAGGAGTTAAATCATTGAGATGGTTTAGGGTTTTGCAAGATCTCAATATTATAAAAGGAAGGGGAGGAAAACAAGACAAGGGTTGTTGATGACCATTATTTCTGAAGAATATGTATGTTTAGAAATTTCTCATTCTCTTGGCTGTTTAGCAGAGAATAGTGCTATTTAGCACAAATATCTCCTGTTTAGGAATCCTTCTCTTTCCTTGAGTAGCTCTTGGGAGAGACTTGTATTACTTGTTCACTATTAGGCTTAAGGCCAAGATTCTCCTTTCAACTACAACTCAAATCCTATTGAGGGTTTGTTTGTCTTTGCAAGCTGTAGCAAGTGGAGGCTAGATCTATTCAGATCTAGGCCAATCTAGTGCCCCTTTTTAGTGGGAGAGGCTTCAATCCCATTGGCAAGAGTGTTCTGGATTATTTGAGCTTCAGATCTACATCTTGGCATCAGGCCAAATAGTTCTTATTCTGACATATTCCCCTCTTCGATCTTGCATTATGAAGAGGAAGATTACGAGTGTTTTGGAAAAGTTTGAGGAGTGATCTCTGGTGTTGGGGATTTGCCTTTCACTGTGGTGATCCATGGATTTCTATTCTTATCCATGTCATATTCAGATATAATCTGAATACTCCTATATATGCTTCATAAATTCTGAATAGATCTGTAGATATTTTGCATAGAATCTCAGATCTACTCCATGTGCTTCATGATTTTCTAAAATCCTCAAGGGGAATGTAAAGTAAAGACATTATAGTGTATGGATCTATCATGGATCTCACTGTTCATGCATTATTTTTCTATAGATCTTATATTTAATATACTGTTATAGTACACTCAATAAAATAATGGTGTCAAGCCTTTGCAGTCAATGATATGTGTTGCAGTACCTCTTTTTGAGGGTTTCTTTATGTATAAGTCTTCTATTTTCTGTTCTAAGACTCATGGGCTTCGATATAATTCTTATTTGATGATCTATATGACATTATTGAGCCTTCATATTTGACTATTGCTGCTATCTTGCTGAACTGCATTATTTCTGAAGCAGTGTTGTTTGATCTTCTTGTTGTCCCATTCCGGGGCATTTTCCAAGCTGTACTAGGTGTGGGAGATCTGTTTAACCCACCTATAAGGATTTGTTTCTGATCTTCTCTTGGATTCAGGTCTTATATTTCTAGATCTAAGGGATCGAAGTGTTGGTTTCCAATCCTGTAGCATACACTCCTAAAAAATGTGTTTTTCAGGCATGCCTTGCTAGCAGTCCCATTTTGGGGATATTACATATGATCTCTCTTTTCTTCTATTTTTGGAGTTGGTTTTATAAGATTCAATGGATACTGCTACATGAAAAATCAGAAATACATGAAAAACGTGATTGTAATCATGTTTTTTTTATGTATTTCTCATTTTTCATGTAGTAGGGTCTAGCAAAAGCATGCAACATGGGTACTCCTTGGATGAGGAATTAAATTTTGTGTCCAATGAGTGTTCCTGCTCGAAATTTGAGTAACGAATTTGGGAGATAAGTTGAAAAAATAGTTTTATTATTTTATTATTTTTTAATCTTTTTACCCTTTTACATAAAAAATGGTGAATCATCCCCCATGGTTGACATCATCATCTTGAATCATATTGGTTCTTATAAAGTTTATTTTGGTTGTACATTTTTCTTAGGAGGCCCATTTTAGACCTCAAAATTCCCCTAATGATTACACCAATGAAGGCCACCATGAAGAACATGAACGTAATGCTACACGGAATCTTGGTAACAATATTAGTACAAGCGACTTAAATATTGGTGGTTTGGATGATGGGTATATTTTTTCTTAAAGAAGGCATGTAACAACCTTTTGAAGACACTAAAGTTACCATCAATAGGCACATTCAATATGTACAATCCCTTGAGGAGTGTACAAAATATCCAAAAGAAGACAATTTTGGTTCCCTTGGTCTAAACTTGTGTTTTAAGAAAAATGAGAGAAAAACATATATAATACGTTTTAAAGATCCACCAAGGTTTGATGATGACCATCAAGAGAAAAAAAATATATTAATATTACCCTGTCATTGGTTTGTTGCAGGAGCATGATGATAGACCTATTTCTCTTTAAGGGGGCCCATAACTAGAGTTTGAAGGGGACAACACTAATGCCCGCACAAATAAATTTGAACATGAAGACCATAATGAAACCACTACACAAATAATTTATGATGAATAACATCATAATAAGGGGACATTTATTGTATCATTTGGAGGTTATGGAAAATAACTTCCAAAGGAAGTCCCTATTTTTCCCTTTGAAAAGCATGAAGAAAGTTTAGAGTTTTTGTTCCAGATTTTGACGATGTGCATACTTCTCTGGAGAGGGTGTGGAACACACCCTTGAAGTCCATTTAAACCTTGATGATGAATAAGAAATGGATGGTGAGTCTAATCCAAAACAACATTTGTACCAAGAACTTGAAGAATATGGCAATGTTGATTACACTAATGAATGCCACCATGAAGATCATGATCAAAATGTTAAACAGAATCTTGGTGACAGAGAAGAGAGAGTATAAGTACCAATGACTTAAATATTGATGGGTTTAGTGATGTGTATATTTCTCCATAAGAAGGCATGGAACAAATTTTTTAAAAAAATTGAAACCACCATCAATAAGCACCCTCAAGATGTATAGTCCCATGAAGAATATACAATACATCCAAAAGAAGACAGTTTTGGTTCCCTTGATCTAAAATTGTCTTTTAAACAAAATTATAGAAAGTCATATATTATATATTTCAATGTTCCACCAAGGTTTTATGATTACCATCAAGAGAAAAATATATTTGAATATGACCATGTCAAAGGCCTGTTACAGCAACATCATGGCAGGCCCACTACTCTAAAAGAGGGCACATACCCAGAGTTTGAAGGGGACAACATTGATGATCACAAAAATGAATTTTACCATGAAGACAGTAATGAAACCACTACATGAAGTCTTTTTTTTTGAAGAAGAAAACATGTTTTATTACTCCAAGGAAGGCCACTATGAATATCATGACCGCATTGCTACGCAGAACCTTGGTAGGAGTATGAGTATTAGTTACTTAAACACTGATGGTTTTGGTGATGTGTAAATTTTTCTAGGAGAGAGTGTGCAACACCCCTTTGAATATTTTGAAACTACCACCAATATGTACCCTCAATATGTACAGTCCCATGATGAATGTATAATAGATCCAAAATAAGATAGTTTCGGTGCACTTGACCTAAACTTGTATTTTAAACAAGATTAGGGAAAATCATATATAATATGATTCAATGGTCCACCAAGGTTTGATGATGACCATAAAGAGAAAAACACATCTGAATATGACCCTATCATAGGCTTGTTGTAGGCTTGTTGCAGGAGCATGATGATAGGCCTACTACTCTAGAAGGGGGATCAAACCCATCATTTTAAGGGGACAATAGGGAACATATTATTTAAGGTATTTTTTTATGGAGTACTCACTCTCTTGGTTATCATTTGATGTTGAAATTTGTCAATTGGTTCTACTCTAGCTTAATCTATATTTCCTCTGGTGGAAACATGGTGAAATAAATATTCTTATATCATAACAACTTGGCTCAATCTCTTCTCTTTGGGTGGTATGGGGACAATGAGAAATCAAGTAAACAGTTACAAGTTGGATAGGAATATCCATAAAGAAAGAAATATTCCTACCTTTGGAAGGCAACATAAGTATTCAATTCTCAATTTGTGGAAATAAATCAATCTCGTTTGTTGGCTTGAGGGGTGAAATCCTTTAAAGGCACTCTCATATTCGTCTCACAGTCGAATTCCCTCTCTATATCAACCCTATCATATCTGAAGACGAATGCACGTTCCCTCTCTCACAACATCTGTCGAATTCTCTTTCTCAGACGAATTCTCTTTCCCTCTCTCACTGTGTCTCTCAAATTCTCTTTCTTAGTCAAATTCTCTTTCCCTGTCTCACAACGTCTATCGGAATCTCTTGCCCTATCTCATAGCATCTGTCGAATGGTATTTCTGAGTCGAATTCTCTTGCCCTCTCTCACAATGTCTGACGAATTCTCTTGCCTTCTATCACAGTGTCTCTCAAATTATCTTGCTCGAATGCGAAGTCGATCTCTTTCTCAGTCAAATTATCTTGATTGAATGTAAAGTCGATCTACTCAAATTTGATGTCTATTTCTTGCTCAGTAAAATTCTCTTGCCGGAATGCAAAGGCGAATGATCTGTCACAAATCCATAGGTTGAATTTTTGTCAGTGCTCTTTTTTTTTTCCTTAACTAACCCTGCTTGGCCCAAAAAATAAAAAAATTAACACCTTAAAATATTAATATTTCTTATATAATAAATAAAAATCCACTAAACCCTTTTTATATAACAAATATAATTTTTTATGATTTTCTAATTTTTTTTACTCCAATATGAACGAACGTGATATAATATTTGTTTGTCAGTGACACCCCCATCATACTATTGTAGAACATGGCCTTATGTATTCCTTCTAATTGACTGGCTATGTGTCTCATCTCCTTCCTTATCTCATGCATATTTTCACTATAACACCTTCTAGGAGGAGGATAGCTAGTCATGGCATGATTATATTGAGGAATTTCCAAAATCCATGACTACAAGTATTTCCAGAATTAAGACTACGACCACACATCAAAAATAAAAAAACAAGATCATTGGAAGGACACAGCCTTCTTCAGTATTTGACAATACCAATCAAATCAACAATAAATTTAAAATCAAAATATAAACAAAAAAATAAAATTGAAAACCTATAGATATTTTAGACAAGGAAAAATGGTTCATTACCATCCATAGGTGACTTTAATTTTTCCTCCCTACGCACATTGATGTTTAATTTTATGGACCAAATTTGAAAACCATATAACTTATTTCATTTTTCAACATTTACGCAAGAATATTCGTTACTAACCATTAAAAATAGAGTACTAACCATATTAATTTTCTTAGGGCTATAAGTATCTATTGTAGATAATTGCATTTTAAAACATCTTCAACATTTTCATATTGCAGTCATCGGCCCATATCACCATAATCAATTATGTAGAGAGAAAATCAACAATAACAATAAAACAGAAAATACATAGGTTTGTCATGATATCTCTATCATAGGTTTGTCATGATATCTTTTTCATAGGGCTCAGCATATCTATTTCATATCTTTTTCATAATATTTTTTCATATCACAGATAAGAAGGCCCAAAGAGGAAATTTTCATACCCAAGAACTAAATCCCATTAGGGCACTATTACACTGCAAGACTGAGGCCCATTAGGGAGTTGTTACACCACAATATTGAGGCCTATTAGGGTGTTGTTACACCACAAGACTGCGGTATAATTTCGCAGACCCATAGGATGGAATGTTAACTATATCAATTCAAATTAATTATAGACCTCGATGTGTATATATTTGAGACACACAAAACATGTCTTTTACCCTATCAAATTCATGAAATTTGGAGTATTCTTGAACAACATTAATATATATGTGAAAAATATTCTTCCAAATAACATGCTTCCAAATAACCAGACCATTCTAGAAATTCATGAGAACATAGAGCCACAAATAAGCATTAAATTGAAAATATCACAATATGCCATAATCAAAAACATGCATTTTGATAATAACTCAAACCATAAGGAGCAACGCAAATGCCCACTGTATTATATTTCTCTATAAGTAAAAGGCATCATTCACTACAACATACTAATTACAGAATTGGGCTCACTAGCCATTGAGTTTTGTAGAGAAAAACAAACATCCACAATGTGGAACCAACAATATATATGTATATCAATGAATATTATAGTGGGGATGCATAGCAACTATAGACTCATACATACATGTCTATGACTACTTACAAAAAAAAACATAAAAACATATAACAAAGAGGGGAATAATCTTTTCCTTTTGCAAGCAATGACTCTATATATTCTCCTTTAGAAAGATCCTTGATTATATCTTCATTAGGGGAATTTTGGGGTCTAAAATGGGCCTCCTAAGGAAATTATAAAATAATAGTGGAAATGATAAAATAATATTAGATTACATCATCAATTTTTAATGGGAAAAAAAAGAAAAAAAAAATCAACTTGTATTTTTAACTTATCTCCCTATTTACTCAAATTTCAATCGGAAAAACTCGTTGGATGAAATATTTGATTCCTCATCCAAGGACTACCCATGCTGCATAGTTTCAATGGAACATTCTACATGCAAAATTAGAAATACATAAAAAAATCGTGACTGCAATCACATTTTTTCATGTATTTATCATTTTTTGTGTAGTGGGGCCAACGAAAGTATGAAACATGAGTACTCCTTGGATGAGGAATTAAATTTTTCATCCAACGAGTACTGACACTTGAAATTTGAGTAAAAAATCAAGGAGATAATTTAAAAATACAAGTTGAAAAGTAGTTTTATTATTTTATTGTTTTGTAATCTTTTCACTTTTTTACTTCAAAAATGGTGAATCATTCCCCATGGTTGATATCATCATCTTGAATCCTATTGGTTCATATAAAGTTTATTTTGGTTGTATATTTTTCTTAGGAGGCCCATTTTAGACCTCAAAATTCCCCTATTGATCTCTCTAACCCAATACCTATTCTGAATGTTCCCTTTTATCTTCACTAGCCCCTTGCTGAACACAATATATACCTTTTGTTATCCTCAATCCTCCTGCACGGTCTCATACTTGTAAAAAATTCAAAAAAAACATTAGGGGCTCCAATAATCCCCCTACAAAAAAATGTGGTTTGCGCTCAAACCACTCAGTCCTCCTTCTATACTCATGGATCTGCTAGCCTCTTCCCTTACTAAAATTGTCTTCAAGCCTTAGGCACAAAAACTGTAGGGGCGATGAGGGAGCCTAGTTTCTCTGGAGCTCTAAACACAACCTACGAGGGAAGTGCCACGCCCCCCCTCTCCATAGCGACATGCTCGAAAAATGAATACTTTATACCATTGTTTCTCTAGGTCCAATTTCTATGTATGTCCTTGACCATTTTCCTCTGGAGAGTGGTGGCTATATTTTGATCTTCCAGCGTTCTCCGTGGTACTGCGAGGGTCACTGTGACGAGGTATTTTATATTTTTTTGTGCAACCTCCATGCACCCTTGAGGTTTTTACGATTCCATGCACTCTCCAAAGTAGGCATTTTTCCCCTGATGTCCACATGGCACACAATAATTCAAGGGGACAAGTAGTGTCCAGATGCTACAAATCCCATAATAGAGACTGTGTCGATGCGGTTAATTTGAATATACTTGCAAAGCATTCCAAAAATCTGTTCTGGGGTTCACTAACTGGTGAGACTGTAGCATAACATGAAAACCATCCTTGTGAGTGGAGGAGGCTCTCCCTTTTATGGGTCTCTTGATGTAAACTAACCACCTCCTTTGGATGAGATATCATTTTCACAATCTATCATCCCAGACTCTTTTGACGTAGTCTCCTCTTCCATAGTTGTGTTACCTTACCATCACCTATACTTGGGTCTCTTTCTCTTGTCATTTCCTTAATATTTTTCATTACTCCTCTAGCTCCCTCTGTGTGCTCCATCATATTATGCCCTCTTTATGCAACCCTTTTGCTACTTATCATGCTTAAAATATGAATGGTCCTCATCTCATCTAATTCTCTACTACTCTAAAACTTCCTCTTAAAAATTCTATTGTTCCTTATTCATCACTCAAGTGGTATTTTATAGCACTTCACGCATCCCTCTTAATTCTTCTATATTATTGTGACATTGGTTTAGTCCTTATGGATCCCAAATATGAATCACTACCTTTGTTCAAGCCATGTGAAACATCATCCTTCATCTCATCTTGATGAGATTGTTTACATGTTCCACATTCCTTATCCTATTTAGTTTCATCTTAATTTATTTTTTTACCTCATTACTATCCATATTTGGTCCCATATTCCCGATAATCTATGGTTCATCTTCACTACTCGTGTGCTCTCTCATATAGCCCAAATCATATTCGACAACCTACCCAGCCATTTTATCTCATCTCAGCTAGTATTTCCATGTAGGGAATGGTCATTTATTTATAATTCCTATCACACAGTTCTTACCTCCACCTATGTTTTTGAGCTTCCACATGCTAGAGTACACCGTCACTACTGCATCTGAACTACAAGACTGTGACACCTAACTCCCATATTAATTTTTTCATAGGATTTTTCTTTGGTGGGGCTACCTTCATCATGGCGTTTTGTCTATATATGACATTACCCTTGCACTGGCCTGCATCCATGTTATACTTCTTCCTTTCAACATGTTAAGGTGGTTTTTTCTATACCTGTCTAACAGGTCGAGTCAATAATATAGTTATCTAGCTCTACTACCTACTCAATCCTAACCTATGTACATCAATATTTTTTTATATACAGAGGGGGTAATAAACCTTTCCATTAACTCTGACCCAGGTTATGGAAGGTTACATTTCTTGAGCAATATATTATTATATTAACTATTTTGGTTCTCGTTTTTTATAACTTGGTAATTACATCAGTCGATACAATCTTTTCGGGTTCAAAATTGTCCATTTCTTTGGCTTTATCGATGATTGTAAACTGGTTTTTCTCAAAAAGTCTTGAAATATTTAACTATGTGTTGTTACACTTGCTGCACTTTCATTCAAAATATGTTAAGTTTTCAAAGCAACAAGAACTTGTAATTTTTTTATTCTAAGGAATAACAAAAAAGTAATTTGTGTAGTGAAAAAAAAAAACTCTTAGTTTAGTTGTCTTCTCGGAAGGTGGTGCAACTTTTTTTTCTTCCCACCTATACTATTCTTACTATGATCATTTTCAATATATTTAGGAAATTCACCACCATCATTGTTTGAAAATTATTCATTACCATATTCAGTGGCATGAAAATTTTCAATACCATCATCTGTTGTTTTGAAATATTGAAATGGAGGATATTATTTGCCATCTTTATCTTTCCACCACTGCTGCTCTCATAGTCCGTAGGGTTAGGACTATGTGGAAATTATGACTCTCGATTTATTGGAAATTATTCATCCTAACCTTCGTCACGGATGCTCCCATAGTCCATATGATTTAGAGTAAGTGAAAATTGAGACTCGATTTATTGGAAATGCTTCATCCTACCCTTCATCACTTCTGCTCTCAAAGTCCATGAGGTTAGGAGTAAGTGGAAATTTGATGCTTTATTTACTAAAAAACTTTCATCCTGCCATTCATCACTATTTCTCTCATAATCCTTAGGATTAGGAGCAAGTGGAAAATGTGGCTCTATATCCACTAAAATTTTTTCATCCTGTCATTCATCATTATTGCTTTCATAGTCCTTAGGATTAGGACTAAGTGGAAAATGTGACTCTCTATCCACTAACAACTTTTAATCCTTCCATTCATCACTATTGCTCTCATAGTCCTTAGGATTAGGACTAAGTGGAAAATGTGACTCTCTATCCACTAAAATTTTTTCATCTGGCCATTCATCACTATTGCTCTCATAGTCCTTAGGATTAAGACTAAGTGGCAAATGTGACTCTCTATCCACTGAAATTTTTGCATTGTGTCATTCATCACTATTGCTCTCAAAGTCCTTAGGATTAGGACTAAGTGGAAATTGTGAGTCTCTATTTTTTGAAAATTCTTCATCTTTCCATTCATCATTGTTTCTCTCATAGTCCATAGGATTAGGCCTAAGTGGAAAATTTTATTCTCTATTCATTTGAAAATCGTCATCCTGCCCTTTGTCACTATTTCTCTCATTAAATTCATCAATATAAGTAGAGTTGTTACGTGATGAAGATGTTGAAGCTTCATAAAACAAAAGTTAAGTATCAAAGGAATCCATAACATTCAAACAAGAGATGTTGAATGATTCTAATGATATCTCTACCAATTGAAATATATAACTGAAAGAATGAAATTTTCCCTCCAAAATTCCCCCCCAAAATTTTTTTGCCGAAATTTTTTGCTTGAAGTATGTCCCTCCAAATTGTATTTCTACAATTTATTTGAAAATTTGTTACTAAAATATTCTCTTCAATATGGACCCTAATTTCAAATTAAATTCCCTACACATTTTTCTTTTAATAATTTTTTTCAAACTAAAATATTTTTAATTAAATTATATAAAATTTACTTCATTATAGATTTTATTTTTTAATATTTATCATAGTTTTTATCCCACATTTGCCCTACCAAAAACCAATTTCGTTATTTTTGCTTCATAAGAACTTTCATTTTCACTATTCCTCACATCACATCAATATTTCTCGAGGTTTTGTTTAAAATCTTGGAACGATTTTTTAGAGTAGCAACATTGTCAACGGGAGATTCTCGCTTTTGAAAGGTTAGTTCCCCTTCTATTATTATGAAAATTAGTAAATTGTTAAAATAAATGAGATTCAAGTTCAAATATCTCTTAGTACATATTTTAAACCATTATAAATTTACTAGCATTTACCTTTAAACTTTTTTGGTAGCCACATCCAGATAACGATAGAAAACCAAATAACTTTTTATTTTTTATATAAAATTAAAAAAAATTAACATGGAAATTGTGGGTGGGCCCACCTAGGGGCAGCACGTGCCCATTATGGCCTAGATGGGCATTCCCACCGGCCCCCTGGGCAAGCAGGGGGAAATTATCAGAGTCGTCCCCCTTGCTTGCCCAGGGGGCTGGTGGGCATGCCCACTTGGGCTAGGGTGCCCTCAGGCTCGAGTGGACGCCTCCCCATGGGTGCATCTGCTCGCAGCACAATGCCCCACGATGCCCTTGCTACGAGCGGATGCACCCATAGGATGGTGTCTGCCCGAGCCCGTGAGTCGGCCCCCTGCCAGGCAGGTACGTTGATTCTGAGAATCACCCCCCATTTGGTAGTACCCCTGGAAGAATAAAGTTAGAGAAAGACTCCGTAGATCAAGGAGCAGAGCACGCAACGTGAAGTATATTTTGAGTCTGACGAGCTTTGGGGTGGGTGAAAACTCCTTATTTTTTAAAGGGATGAGAATATTTTCTGAACATTGAAATATGCCCATGGTTTTTAGACCATGGTATTGTAATGTAAAAGACTATATAAGGATTCTAGCCTAGATCTCGAGGATTAGATTTGATAGAGACTTGACGAGATGCACTTGGATGTGACATTGTTTTCAGTCTGATTCTGAGGGTTTTGGTTAGAGGAAAGGATCTTGCAGATAAGTGCACATATATCTTAGGAAGTCTGCAGCTGAGTGCGCAGACCCCTGCAGTTGAGTGCGCAGGATGGAAGTGATTGTATGAGAAATATCTGAGCATTAATGAAATACTTATGAAGAAAGATCAGTTTTGTGAGTTGATGTGTTGTATTTACTTGTATATTATGTTATATGTGCTAAGTAAGGGTTTTGATCTATAATTGCATAGCGAAGTTCTATTTATGGTTATTTACATTGTTTTATGCTTGAATAAGTAAGATTGTGCAGTATTCAAGTTAGTTTAATAGATGTGTTGAACAACGATGATATAGTTGATAGATTTGTTTCGCGAAGATCTTCTGAGTAATGAAAGGAAGAAAATTCCTAAAGCCACGTTCCATTATCCCTCTAGATGCAGAAATCTAGTTCTAGCATCCCCCTATATTTTCTCGGGTGAGATTTCGGTCTGCACAAAAAAATCGTTGCCAAAAGGGCTGGTAATATTGGGTTTTGTTGGTTTTCACAGCCATATTGAACCTGGGTATAGGCCCCATCAATCCAACAATAGATTTATTCTTTATAGTGTCTTCTCTAGGCATCATTCTATGTCTACAAAAAGTAAGAATCCATCTCATAATCCTTGTTATTTATGTTTATGACATTATTGTAATTAATCCTTCCATATTTACCCACTTTGGAAAGATCTCCAGGGTAAACATAAGATGAGTTTCACTATGATATAACCTGACCTCCAAGTTCAAATTATGGAATTGGGGTCCACAAATTAGAATTAAAGTAACATCCCTTAGAGACTAAAAATCATTCAAGATCCTACCAACCACCACAGGTGATCAATCTATAAGACGAAACTATTTTTCATTAGGTTTACTCCCAAACTGAACCCATAACACTTCATGCATGTGGTTGGGAGGCTATAACCGCACCCACATGCCTATCTCCATGAGGTTATGACCCAATTTTCCATGTTCACTTCATGCAGTCGTGAGATCTATGCCACCTTTTCAAACTAACCTCTAGACCAATGCCCATAACTTCTTGTAACTTTCCAGAATCATAACAATGATGATAAAAATTGCTAAATAATAAAAACTTGAGAAATATCTTGACCTATACATGCCTGATGCACATTAGAAATTTCATCAAACACATAGTAAACAGATAAGCAATAGGCCATGAATGCATATCTGATCATAAACTTTCGAACTTCATCTAAGAATCACCAAGAAGGGTTTATGCCCTCTCTAGCTAGTTGCAAAAATAGTTGTTAGCCCATGCATTCATCAACCATCTAGTAACTTACCAAATCATGAGCAAGAGCCATAGATAGAGAAGATAATTGAAACATGCATATAACCATAATAGAACCCATGAGAAATCAACGATATGATCACCATGATAACCTATAAAAGTGTTCATAGATCACAATAGAAAAATATTTCATATTAACATATGAAAATTCCAACCAAGTTACGGACTTCCATGTCCCACTCGACCATAGATTGGGTTGAAACAAATATATCTTTCATCCAATCACCCCCAAGCAATATTCCAAGCATGAATGTGGGATCATAAGGGTTAAACCAAAATAAAACCAACAAGGGGTTCCAAAGGCCAAATCAACTCAACCCTCAAGCATAGTCACAGATAGATGGTCCAAAAATTACTATCATCATCTAGATTGGTCTCTACCCAAGTTTTCTAGGGCTTTAGGAACTAGTAACTCAACCCACAGCCTCCAGGGTACCCGAGTTGTTTCTGGGCTCCAAAGAATTTTTCCCAAGCCATAAGGCTTCAAGGACTAATAATTCAACCCATAGCCTCTAGGGAACCCAAGTTATTTCAAGGCTCCAAATAATTTGTTCCAACCCAAAACCATAGGAAACCTGAGAACCAATCAAAAACCAAATGGGGAACCCATACATGATGGCTATCCAATAAATGGAAAGGTGTGGTTGAAACCATTGTCAATCCAGGAAAATATCCATACCAATGACAAAAAATAGCCAAGGAACCACATGAATATACCATGCATCCAAAAATCATCAAGGAAATCATACATGCAACATGTTACCTACAAGGTAATCATGCTGTAGTTATTGATCCAGTCTTCTCTTCTTTTTCCCACCAATTCATTTTTTTTCCTTTGATTTCTTCTCTAAATCCAAGTGAATTCTAGACTACTGCAATAATGCTAGAGTGTATGAGCGTATGAGAGAATGAACAAGAGCTCAACTCAAAAATGTCAAAAATCTAGAACTGAAAAAAACCTAGACATTGATTCTTTAATGCCTTTTTATCATTGATGTCTCCTTTTCTTCATTTTCCTTCATTTTTCTTCTAATTTCCCTTGCATGAAAATTTGTGTGTTTTCACATTCCTTTTCTCCTATTTTCCTTTATTTTCATAATTAAATGCAAATTATTGCGTCTTTTCCTTTTCTAATTTTCATAGCCACTAATTAAACCACAAGTGATGCCTACTATAATGTTTTTCCACCATTATAATTGGAATATGTGTCCCATTACCTTCTTTTTATTTTATCTACATGGAAAATCAACTAGTGGTCATTACAAACCCCTCCCCCTTATGGGAGCACCATTATCGGTTTTCAATAATTCTTATAACCAAAAAACATGCTACCCTTGTAGCTTTATAACAAAACTCAATGTAACATTTACATCATACCAAATTCTTAAAACCATGAACACCATTTTTCTTATTGGATATTTATAACACAACTCGATGCAATATTTATAGCATATTTCTCATTGGATATTTATAACACAACTCATTGCAGTATTTACAATACGCAGATACATATATGAATATAAACCAGGGACATATGCTCAACCAACAAATAAATAAGGATACAAATCTCGTATCTAATTACCACTCTCCCAAGTAACTTTATCGGGCCCGAAGTGCTTCCATTGTGTTATCAAAAAATCAGACCTGATAGGCTGCCAATCAAATCAATATCATGTAACTGTTTCAAACCAATATTTTGATTGAGGCTTAGCCTCCTCAACTTGAGAGGGCTCTCTCAAGGATTAATGATTTTTCATAGAAATATAAATCGCTAACTCTATGTGGGCTAATAAGAAGATAAATGATAGATATTGGTTGTAAATCACATTATAAAGTGCACATTGGGATTATGGAATCAAAATAGCTTCAGTAAAACCAAACAATCTACTTAGCATGGAAGTTAAGCCATATTAGAGTTCTAGTCAAGAGATATACATGTGAAACTGTAAAACGTACAGTCAGTTTTTCTATGAAGGAAGTCAGAGCATAATGATGAATTCTCAGTAACATAAGAAAACATCACTACAATAGGGTAGTAAAAAGATGCAATTATAACAAGAACACACTAGAACTCTTTATGAATCTCAAATTGGCTAAGTAGAAAACTTTGTATTAAACTGAAAACCAGTCACTTACAATAAACACAATCTTTTGCTAAAAATGTCCAACCCCTAGCATATTCGACTTCTTCATCTTTTATAGATCATTGAAAACATAAGGTTACCTTATCTACAGCTAGATACATTGAACTCCTGACTCTTGACACCTTTCCTAACCATGTGACATGGTATTTATTACAAAAGGACAACTAATATACTAAACAATCCTATTACAAATAGGATTCAAACTCTTAAGCACCTATATATAACAACCTTATATTAATTAAATTACATTCTTTTCCAAATGTATTAACACCTGGTCAAATCTATATGATTGGCTCCAAGTCTTGATGACCATAATGCTGACCTCCATTAAACTAGGAAATTATCCCCTGTTTCTAGGCAAAGGATTCTTTTCATTCTTGAGACACTCTGACCATCATGAAACCATCATTTCGAGGCTATTTACTGTTAGAAACTGAAGTAATACCTACCCAAAATAATTCTTAAGTCCCAGTTTTCTGAAACCACCATCAAACTATTCAAAATAGCTGAAATAAACCTGCATTATGAAAACAACATAGTTTCGTAGCGCTTTTCGTAGTGCAGCCTTTTTACCCATTTACTTTCAAAATTTTGGTTTCTTTCCTCCAGGATTATCTTCATTATCATTTAACACAACTCCTCTAGCAATTTCAAGTCAATACATAAATTTTACCTTCAAAAATTTATGAGAAAGCATGAAAAAAGCTACTACAACATTTTTGTAGCGCTTTTCACTCTTTTTGCACTGTTTACGCTACAAAACTGCTGAGTGAGCATTTTACCACATATTTTTTCAAAATGAAAACCAAAAATGTGCCAAAAATCATAATACCAGTAGTTTCATCAAAACAAAAAGTCATATGAACTGAAAAACAAATTTTTCATGAGGCTCCTTCTTAATTTTTTCACTTGGTTTAGCTTTTGACCTTTTTGATGATTGTCATTATGCACCTTTGTTTTTTAGCTCATCCTGAATCATTTTCAGTTGTTGCTGAAAGTCCTCCACGTGATCTCTAAGTCTTCTATTAATGGCTCTCAAGTGAGTATTGATTACTCTGACAAATTTAGCTTCCTTGATGACTGGAATTGTCCATGTGAAAAAATGTTCTGCACTACTTGGAATTTCAAACCTAGAACCAGTTTGACCTTCCCATACTACCTTCATTATTTTGAACTATATTTTCTAAATACTATGCTTTATGGCCCTCTTTCTCATCATAGAAATCTCTTGATTTTCTAACCTCAATTTCTCCTAAAGATGTTGACACTCTGTCATTTATTCTTTTTCCTTCATTGTTTTGTTGGCTGCATGTTCTACTATTGGTGATGAGAGATCAAACACTTCTTCAGGGACTTTAACTATTTCAATAGTTTCTTGGACCTCCTTGCTACCTTCCTTGAGCTTCTTATAATGCCTAGTTAAATGTTTCCTTGCTTGAAATATAAACGCTGAATTTTCACCCTCAAATTCAAGTTTCTTTGCTGACTTAACCTTTTTCTGTTTGTGTTTATGTACTCCAATGAAATCAGCTTGCACAATGGGTGACCCCTCTATGGAAATTACATGAAGTATGTCATATAAATTTCCCTTTATCACTGGGTTTTCCTTTGTAGCTGTAGCAACTATTTTTCCCTTAAATGCCATGGCTTGGCTTCTTGTCACTCTCTTGATTTCCTACTTGCTGGCAACTTGTTTTTGTTTTTCCTCTTTGACACTTTTTGACCTTTGTTTTGCAGGTGATGGATTTTGTGCTACAAGAACTTGTGTCTTCTCTGTCCTTTTCTCAACTTTTTTCCTTGGTTTCAACTTTACAAACCTCTTTGATTTTTCAACCACAGGCTGACTAGACTCTGCCACTAGTGGTGAAGGAGTTTCTTTAGTTTTAGGGTTTCTAGTTGGGGTTAGGGTTTCCAGTTCAAAACCATTCATAAACAAAAAGGAAGACCAATCCCTGCTTATTTTCTGAAGCTCATTCAAAACCAATAACTTTATCAAACCATGGTGAAACAAAGATGTTTCACAACCATCATATTTGGCTTGTACTTTATCAGCCATTTTGGAAAGGCTCCTATGCAAATAAAAGGGAAAATCTAGTGATAT